>PVKP010036493.1:0-22412 GCA_004027715.1 Plecturocebus donacophilus | reverse complement strand
GGGTGCCCGGATACGTGATCAGGTGCTATTCTGGGTGTCTGTGCGGGTGTTCCTGGGTGAGGTTGACGTGAGAATCAGTAGACTAAGGAAAGCCGTGGCCCAGGAGGCCTGCAGGGATAGAACACATGGCAGGGCTCAGAAGGGAGGGGGTCTGGGACATGAGGGTCTCGTCCCGTCTCCTGCTGGGGTTCAGTGCTTGTCCTGCATGGCACCCCTAGCTGAGCCTGCAGAGACCTCTGAGCTGGACAGAGGCTGGGAGCGTGGATAGGGAGCCTGCCTGAGGCCTGTGTATGGCGTGCGGAGTGGAAGGTGGGAGAGAAGGTGGCCCTCCCCGATGTGAGTCGGCCTCACCCAATCTGTGGAAGGCCGCAGTAGAACAAAAAGACTGGGCTTCCCGGGTCAGAGGGGACTTTGCCTGCCTGGCTGCCTGCGAATGGAGGCACCGGCTCTTCCCAGGTCTCTAGCTTGCAGATGACAGATCCATAATCACATGAGCCGAGTGCATAATAAATCTCTCTCTCTCCCTGTGCACATCCTGTTGGTTCTGTTTCTCTGGAGAACCCTGACTAACCAAGGAACCACAAACCAAGGAACACTGCAGCCACCAGAAGCTGGAAGGGGCCAAGGAAGGGAGTCTCCCCTGTGACCTCCAGAGGGAGTGTGGCCCTGCTGACACCCTGATTTTGATCAGTGAAACTGATCTCAGAATTCTGGCCTCTAGAACTGTGAGGAAATACACTTCTGTTGTTGTAAGCCACCCAATTCGTGGTCACTGGTGAGAGCTGCCACCGGAAAACCATGCAGGCAGTGTAAACAGTGCTTCCATGAACACCCTGGCCACGCTCTGGAGCTGTTGTTCAGTGCACGAGTTTCAGGGAGCAGCACTCACCATCCAAAGAGCGTGTGTCTCTTCATTGTAATACATCTTGCAAGACCCATTTCTGAAAAGATCCAGTAGTTCATCCTTTCCCCCTGAGCACGGGGAGCTCCCTGTCCCCAGCACCCTCTCTTGGCAGTGGCATGAAACACTGTAGATGGACTTGTCAGTCTTCATGGGCAGAGTGACATCTTTGCAGCCTTGATGGCATCTCCCCAGATCCTGGTGATGGTGAGACCTTGTGGAATGTTCTGTGGCCATTTGGATCTCCCTGTGAGTCGCTGTTGTGTGTTGTGAGCCTGTTCTGTCATGACATTCAGCCCTCTCTTGCCAATCTGTAGGTGCTCTGGATTTGTTATAGATATTGATCCTTTTTCTTCTGCTTGGAAAACATTTATTCCTAATTCTCTTCTGGGCTAGTTTCTTTTATTGTATCATTTGCTGTCCAGATTAACTCATTTTATGGTCAAATATGTCTCTCTCTTCTCTTAGCATTTGTTAAGAAGATTACATGGGTTGTCTGGGGATTTTCTGGCAGGAGTTTTTTTGTTTTGTGTGTTTGAATTAAACTCTTGAACGTGTCTAGAATGCTTTTACCATGAAATAATATGCTTGGGGTGGGGGAGGACAATTTTGTTTCCTTCCAGTGTGCCAGCACTAATTAGTCAATAATCCGTCCTTTGACAAATGAATTGAACGTCAGCTCTGTGGTCTGTGAGGGTCTCCTGTAAACTGGGTTCCGACTGGGGATCCTCCATCCCACTTGCTGGCCTGCTTATCTCTTCACGTGTCCATATCCCATCAGTAGCAGCTGCAGAGCATGTGCTGATGGCTGGGAGGAGTCCCCTCGCATGCTCCGTGTGTGATGACGTGCTTTATGAGCTGCGATGGCAGGAGTGCTCCTGCGTGTATGGCTATGTGTTTGCCTGTGTTTCTTCTTATGGCTCCTGGGCAGAGCTTGATAAAGGCAGGTACACTGTAGCTGTGCTGCAGGGGCAGCCAGGGGAGAGGCTGTGGAGGTGGAGAGGGAGGCCCAGGTGAAGCAGGAAAACAGAGACCACCAGCTGCACGCAGAATTATGCCTGTGTTCGGTATAATTTCTAAAAGGCAAAGTGTCCAGGGCAATCAAGGTAAAGAAGGTTTATTATGGGGGGAGCAGTGAAAAGATAACTACTCATGTCAGGGACCTGCCCACTGCTTGGATTTCCTGTGAGGGTGAGTGCTATGGCTCTGCCCGTGGTCAAGGGATGCATGAGCATGCAGTGGGGTGAGCATGTCACTGCAGCTTAGGTGCCTGTACCTGGCCCAGGGCTGCCTGACCCTGGGCCCCTGAGGATGCTCACACCAAGGCATTGCCTGGGCCCCTCTGGCAGCTGGCAGCCCAGAGTCCCCAAATGCTCTCTGTGTCCTGTCTTCTATGGCACTGCTCAAATGTGGCAGACCACACCCAAGCAAGGAGCCCAGGAGGTCAGGACCTACAGTTACCCGCTGGTGACCCCAGCCCTGCCCATGCTGTGGCGGTAGGGTAGAGAGTTTCAGGTGCCAGCCCATACAGGACTCACAGCCAGGAGAGGAGGCGGCCAGGTCCTGGCCACCAGCTCGGAGGCAGGCGTGGGGTGGGGTGCGGCCGAGGCGCTGCAGGGCCAGGGCGTCCGCCACCCTCCTACCCCGGGCAGATCCTCCTCTGGCGGCAGCTGCTGGCCCGACCTGCTTCCCAGGTGGCTATTATGTGCGGGTGGAGTCCAGGCTGTGCTTTACAGGGAGGGCTGATTTTCTGTCAGACACCTGATGGCTCCGCAGGGACAGCAGGACCATGGTACATCTGCTCCGAGGTCAGTGAGAAGGTGGACAGAGCAGCCAGGAAGGGGAAGGGGGCCGGAGGCTGGGCCCATGGGCATCCTGGTGGCCCTAAGTGATTAATCTCCTTGTTGAGCCCACACACAGCTTGTGGCTGGAGTGTGTGTCCAGGTTGAGCACTGGCATCCGTTCTTCTCCAGGGCTCCCCGTGACCTAGGTTCCATCTAGAGGGTAGTGTGGGTGGTCATAATCCCACCACTGACTGGGAAGTCTCACTCGTGAAACTGTGAAAAAGTCTTCAGGGGGCCTGATGGGGCTGGGCTGTGGGCTTTGAGTCACCTCCTGGGGAGAAGAGTTGTCTTCCTCCTGGGTGGCTTGGTCCCAGGTCAGGCAGAGGCTGTGCAGGGATGCAAGGGGCCCCCCTGCTGCTGAGCACGGTCCTGGTGGGCATCGGCGTGAAGGCCCCTAAAGTCTCACAGGCTGTTTTCCCAGCCCAGGCCTAAGGCCCAGGTTTGCAGACAACACTGGCACATGTGTGAACCAGGGTCCCAGCATTGACTCGCATCTGCCCGGGTCTGGTGGTTCCTCGCTGGGAAATGATGAGAAGGACGGGGAGGGCTGCAGCCATGCCAGATGCTGTCTGGTGCTGATCCCTCTCCGGGATGGACGCGGTTACGACCTCCAGGAACTGTCCCCTCCCCATGCTTTTGTCCTGACAGCTCAGGGTGTGTAGGTTTGATTCTCTGCTAGCTCTTGGGGCCTCTGGAAGTGAAACTCATTGTCTTTTCTATATTTACCTTAAGCTCTGTGTTTCTAGCAAGTGGAGGAAGAGGACCCTGGCCAGGCACATGGTTTATTTTTATGCATGGTTTCAGATGGCGCCTGCCCCTCCTTTCCTCCGTGCTGCTGACCGTCTCACTGCTTTGAGATGTTGCTGCTGCGTGGTGTCCTTATAATTCTTTCTATTCTACTGCATTTTAACAAATGAGGTCTGTATTCTTCTGCAAAGCTGCCATGTTTAACAGAGGACTTTTGGAGCCTGTCAAGCTTGGAAAGAGCAGGTAGCTCCCTCCTCTTCTGGCAGGTGGGCCAGTGGGGTTGGAGTGGGGGCTCCAGCAGCCCCCGCCCACCCGTGTGGCAGCCGTGGTGCTCAGGATCATTCCACTGAGCCCCTCCCAGTGCTCTGGCCAGTGACCTTGACCTGGGTCACACAGGGGCAGCAAACCATGTCACTGGCCTGAAGATGTGGCCTGGGCCGGGGGAAAAGGGAAGGAAACAGCTCCAGTTCGCTGGGTGCTGATGACAGAGAGGGGCCATCAAAAGCATGCTGAGCTCGCCAGCCTGGCCATTACTGGTCCACACATCCATAAACTGCAAGATTTCAGGCATGTTAAATAACAGAGCCTTGCAGTCAATGAGAAAGGGAAATGTACAGCCATGGGATGGGTGCCTGCTAAGGGACTGTCATTATTGCTGACGCTTTCAGCACATCTGCCTCTGACCCCCCACAGAGATCGTCGCCTGGGGAAGGTGGACACGGCTGTGAGCCCCTCCTGCCAGCCTCCAGCCTTCTGTCCGCACGGTGAGAGCCTGGAGTTACTGGGCTTCTCTTTCACTTAGATCACAGGGCTGGGTGGGATGGGAGCGTAGGGGTGGGGGTTAGGGCCCAGGCAGGAAAGCTGGAAGCAGAGTGATTGGACAGGTATTGGGGGCTGAAATGACAAAGAGGATACTGAGGACACCCAGGTACAAAGCAGCCACAGCCTTCAGGCAGGTCCTAGAAGTCCTGAGGAGGAGCCATGGGATGGTGGGTAACTGGTCCTCTCCCTACCTGCTGCCTCCAGGCTGCCCTCACTTCCTTCCCATGGTCTGGGGTATTCTGATTCTGACACAGTGATCTAGGGGTGGACTGTGATGTGGAAAAGGGGCCCTGGCCCGCACGACAGATGCCTCCAGCCAGAGCTCAGGGTTGCGTCTGCCATCAGCACCTCGGCCACATCGTCCTCCCTGCTGATCCCAGACACATCAGGCTCCGTCTTGCCTGTTGTTCCATCTGCCTGGGGAGCTCATGTTGTTGGGGCCGAATTCCTGAAGAGTCCTCCCTGATGGTCGTCTGCCACACGGAGCCATGGAAATTGCCCGCTGCCGGGAGGAACAGTGCCGCCCGGCTGAGTACTGCACGTGTGTAGAAGCGGAGGTCAAGGGTTGGTATTCGTAAGGTCTGGGAGTTTGGCTTAAGGCAGATCTTTCCTGTGGGTGGCTGGTCTGATTTGGATTGGGGCACGTTAGCAATGTATAATAAGACTTTAAGATCACTGGATGTAGCAGAGGGTGTGAAGCCAGCCTGGTGGTGGTTTGCTGAAAGAGTGGCTTGCCCAGGGGAGTGGCTTGTTGTTCTTAGAAGGACTCCCTGGGTGAGCAGGTCAGACGATTTCGGGAGCTCTGAACGTTCAGGCTGCATGCTGCTTTGCTTTCTTGGGTGGAAGTTTGCTGCAGTAGTCCAGTTAAAGCGTGCTTGTGCAGTTCTGACACCTCACCTTTCAGGTCCAACTCAGTGTCCTCACTGGGCTAGCTTATCTCCTGTAATTCTCACCCTGCGTGTTCCTACTCAGGACTTGTCACAGTGTGTCATCACACACATGCAAGCACACGCCATGGGACGCTGATGTCCTGCCCACTGAATGGGTTCCATAGGGTGGAGCCAGCCCCACTTTGCTCTGCTGGCACTTACCATGTTGCCTGGCACGTAGCAGGTAGTTAGTTAGGAAATATTTGCAAAGGAACATGAGTAAGTCTTCCACAAGGTGCCGGGGAGCTCAGAGGAGGAAGCAGCCTCTGTTTTTTTCCAGACCAGGGGACACTTGACCCAGAAGGTCCCCGGCTGCTATGGAAGGTGCAGCCTCCCTGGGGGCTGAGTTTGGAGGGCAAACGGAAGTCAGGGCCTGGGGGCAGGATGATGGGAGCAGGCGTCGCATAGGTGTGGGTGGGAGGTGGATCAGGCAGCATTGTGAGGGTAAAGGATTGGGATTTTAAGCAACAGGCTGCAGAGAGCTGTTGAAGGCTTTCGGCAGAGGCATGTCAAGACCAGATTTGAAGTTTTGAGACACTCATGCAGTTACACCATGGGGGTGGGTGATTGTGGGTGGGAGAAGCCACGGGGGATGGGAAGAAATGGGAGGGAGGGTGATGTGGTCACTGCTTCCTGGTAGGGGTGGGGAGGGAGCGTCGACTGGGTCTTTGGGGCAGAGGAGCCAGCACCACTCCAGGGCTCATCCCAGGTGGTGTGGATGGAGGTGCTGCAGCCCAGATGGCTCCCAGGGTGAGGGTCAGGCTCACGGGGAGGACACCAGGCCACTTATCATGGCTCCATTCCTTGTGGACTGCCCTTGGTGTGATTAAGAGCAGGCAGATCTCCCCTTGTGTCCCAGACATGGCTCCTGACCCAGTAGGTGTGTCCACTTTTCAGCTGTGGTGAAGGTGATTCAGGGGCAATGCGCCAATGTAGAATGACTGTGTGGCATGTTTGTGGGCTAAAGTGAGTTAATGCTTAAATTGACACTAAGATGTGTTGAGCTTGATGGTGGGTTGGCTGGTTCCCATTCAGCCAAAACTTGTGCAGTTGGGACATCGCTGACTTGCTCTTTGAAAAGAGAAAATACAGGATCTGCAAATAGGCTTTTAAAAATAGACACTTGCTCTTGCTTTTTTTGCAAATCAGACTGACCTTTCAGTGCACTCTGGGGTCCAGCCAGCTGTGATGATCTTTGGACCAGTGAGCCTCTGACCAAGCTAATAACACCTTTTAGATGGAAATGGAATAGATGTTGTACCCCGTCATTTGTGTGCACCCACACAAATGCAAACACTTTCAAATGCAGGTGTTTGAAACCATTAGCTTCTTTGCATAATTAAAAACCTTAATTATGCAAGTGTTTGAAACCATTAGCTTCTTTGCATAATTAAAAACCTTAATTTTTTGTGAAATATTTAATCACAGAAGAAATGCTTCTTTCCAATGTGAGTGTTTCTCTTAATATTACCATGCTTTAAGAAAATTGCCTTCAGGTCTCATTATCCTCTCGGGCAGTTTACAGGCCAGAGTGGTCTCCACTCTCAACCACTAGATCTTAGAGGATTCAAAGAAACCCTACTTTTTAAACCAGGTAACTCATATATTCTGAATCTATAATCATGTCTTAAAATTGTGAAGCCTTTTGTAGAGTTTATAGAAGTTCTTAAAATACATACATTGTATTCAATTCTAGTCAAAGAATATAAAGAATACTTCGATTTATTGCTTTGGATATCTTTAACACTAGAAATGTTCTTTGTCTCAGGAATGACAGAATAAAGCGCTTCATAATGTGGGTTTGACTGGCATAGCTTCCAGCCCGTGATGCGCCAGATTAATATTTTAATATAATTGCATGATTCCAGCTCTGTCATGAGCAGCAGTTACAGTCACCAGGCTCCCGCGGTGAATGTCGTTCTGCTCACCTTCTTGTTCCAGTCTGTGATGCAGCCATCACGTGCCGCCGCAGGAGGTGCTCTGCCCTGAAAGCTCTCTCCAGGCCAGCCTGAGCCTGGCAGCCGTGGGAGCACAAGACCCGCGACAGCTGAGGCCCCCAGCCCTTCACTCCTCGCCCTTCCTGGGTCTCCAGTTTCTTGTTTTCTTGTCTCCAAACTTAAAGCTTGGGTTCATGGTCACAAGAGGCTCCCAGGAGAGAAGGAAGGCGCTTGGCTTGACTATTCTCTACAGCGTGACTGTTCTCTACAGCTCGCCTTTGTTGCTTTCCTCTTCCCTCTTCCACACTCAGCCCCCAGGGAGCCTGCTCCCTCCACAGCAGCCAGCCGCCCTTCTAGGTAAAGTGTCATCTACTTTCTCTCTGCATCTTACTGAGATGGCCCTGCCCCTCTGTCCCTACCCCTATGAGTTATTAGAAACCTTCCAGCAAGAAGGGCACAGAGCCTGGTGCTGGATGGCTCTATGGGTATTAGCAGGTTGGATGGCTCATCCTTGGAGCTGAGTTGCTCAGTTTAAGGAATTTTAGACTTGGCATCTAGGTCCAAGCATGTCCCTGTCCTGGCTATGTCCCGAGCTGCGGGTCAGGGCAGAGCACCACACATTTCATACAGTGCCCCTGTCTTGTTCATCTCCGAGGCTCAGAGACCTAATTTGTGTGACTGTCACCTGTGCCTGCTCAAGTCGCATTGCTACCTTCCTTCGGCACCTGGACACATCAGCCAGACCTCCCTCCCCGGGATCCCTGGACCTGAGGCAGCACCGGGAACCTGTGCCCCTTGCTGATGGCACATGTGGGCGGGTGCCTGTGGTCACTAAGCCCAGCCATGTCCCAGGTCTGCGCCTTCACCTCCCAGGGTGCACTGCAGCAGTGGGAGTCTTGTCGCTGCTGCCTGCTAGGGTTGGTGCTGGGTCGGGGTGGGTGCAGGGGCTGTGATCTGGAGGCTATGCCTGCAGTGTCAGAGACTCAGGGCGGGCCTCACACCTGCTCTGCTGCTTGTCCTGTGGTTGTTTGCTTATTCAAGACCAAGTGTGGGCGACCAAGTTTGGGCCATACTCACTGCATCTCGCTTTCTTAAAGGCTTGAGGGCAGGTGCCTGCCGTTGTGGGAGGAAAACCTGGTCTGCAGAAAAATAAAAACTGCCAGAGCTGCGTGAGCCACTCCTCAATGCACTGTGCAATGCCCACTAGTATCAGGCCACTCATGGGGGTGGGCATACTGGCCAACAGAGCAGCCAGGGTCCCACAGCCCCTAACAGAAGAGGCCATGTGCTTCCCGGTTTAGAGTCATTTGCCCAGCTGGGAGCAGGCCGTCTCACTGCAGCGCTGTTCAGCAGCTTTGTGCATGTTCACCTCCCAAGTTTGCCCTCATTGCTGCCTCTTGACTGAGCTGCCTTCGTGTTTCCTGTGTCCAAGGCTGGACATGAGAGCTCAGAGGGTCCGAGTGCCTCGCCCAGGGCTACATCTGCTTCTTTGGGACTTCCCTTCTAGCCCCATTCTCCCGTGGCCCTAGGCAGCTCGCCCATCCTGCCCTGGATCCCCAGATGACTGCAGTAGTAGCCCGGCCTGCAGGGTCCTCAGGCACGGAGGAGCTTGCCCTTGGCAGGCCTCCTGCCACTGCATAGGTGGACAATAGTGTGCATGGCTTGGGTACTGGGCCACAACCCCACACGGCCTCATCTAAGGCAGCCTTTCTCCTCCTTCTTCAGCCCTGGGGCTGGGCCCTGCCCCACGAGCCCCTGAATTAGCCCACACAGGAAAACAATTGGGCCCACATTGCTGAAAGCCCTGCTGTTTAAAAGGAAGAGAATGAGACAGGCTTGTTCCACAACCTGCAGAGAAGGCTCACCACAGGACCTTGTCCCTGCACTGAAGGGGGCCTTGTTGTGGCTGGAGCAGTCCTGGCCTGAGACCCGACTATTAACACAGTCCTTGAAACCCCTGTGGTCAGGACAGATGTCCCAGGCGGGAAGAGGCCCTGTGTGAGGATGGGATGGCCGGGCCAGATGGTGTCCTGAGTGCCCATCCTGCCTGGCAGCTGGGGACACGCTGACCAGCGTGGGGTCAGGAGCACGGCCCCAGGAAAGGTGAGGCCAGCCGGGCAGGGTCAGGGGCTCAGGTTTTCTTTATCATTTGATAAATGATCTTGTGTTCCCATTTCTCACCACTCACTGGGGTCGAGTGAGAATAAGCTGAGTGAGTGGCTTCCTTCTAATGTGAGGGGATCGAATGATCAGCTGCCATTCTGGATAACCAGAGGGAAAACACCCTTAAGTGGACCTGACAGGCTTCACAGAGCTTTGCACTTCTGTGCTTTGAAGGCAGCAGAGTGCAGGATGTTGTCTGAGAAGTCCGTCTGTCTGTAGCTGGCCAGCGAGAAGCCAAGGCTGAGGCTGTGATTCCGGGGAGCTGGGTCGGGGTGGGGGTGCTTCCTTGGCCTGGGGCTATCCCTGCTTTCTTCTCATGGGCAGCTGATTCCATGTGCGTTGGGATACAGCACGGCAGATATGGACACTGGCCATCTGGCAGTGTTCATGCCCTTCCTTTATTTAAATTTCATTTGTCTCTAAGTTTCTGTGTTTTGCACGGCCTCTGTAAGGAAAGGCCGGGCCTGCAGCCTGCGGGCGTGGCCCTGGCTGGGGTATACCCCAACCAGGGTTTCCAGGAGCTGGCAGCGGGCAGGTCAGGGCCAGGTGGGGTATGGGTGGAGCCTGCGGGACTTGCTCTACATAAAGCCGTGGGTGTGGCTGCTGTTAGGATCTTTGCTGACACAGAGATCTGGGTGGCCTTATTGTCACTGGGTTTTGTAAATCCAGGTACATGCCGTGCACTGTGTCTAGTATGGCTCAGGTGTGTGACAGTCATAGAGCCCTGGGAGTCTGCCGTCTCTGCGGGCTGGGGTAGGGAGGAGGGCCCAGAAGCAAACCAGAAACTCCGCAGCTCCTGCTTAGGAGCCTCAAGGAAAGAAACAGGGCAAAGCAGCCAGAAGGCTGGGAACTGGAGGGCCAGTCCTTGGACTAGAATTTACATAGGAATGGGGGCTATGAATGGAGATGCTTGTAATCCTTCCAGAATTGGGGTAAAATTTGCATCTCAATGACTCATCAAGTCAAGATTCCCATGGAATGTACTGGTTTTCTGGTTATTTTCCAGGTCCTGTTAATGGTCATTTGCATGTTTACTCAATCAGCATTCTTAAAATTAATATTGCCTTGTGACTGCCTTTATCATGACTCTTAGTGGGGATTTCTGTCCTTCACATGTCCTGGGGGACATGCAGCCCGGTGTGCTCCCCGTCTTGGCCCGCCCCTTCCCCCATGCAAGGGGCCCAGGTGGATTCTGAGCTCTTAGACTGGCATCTCAGCCCTCAGATGGCTTTGGTTGGGACTTCCCAGTATTAAAAATATATGTATTAATTACCTTGCAGCATTGGAAGGTGTCAAAAATTGAGTTTTTTCTTTCAGGAGAAAAAAATCAAGCCCATGCTAGGCCACGTTGCAGAAGGCTGGGAGGTGCAGTGGCCCCTCCAGACAGGGCCTGGCCCAACTGCCGTGCCTCCCCTTCACATTCCCTGATGGGCCTGGGAGGCTTCATTCAGAGGTTCATGGCTGCACATGCCAGGGATCTGCAGGAGATGAATAATGCCCCAAGGTACCCACCTCCTCATCCCTGGAACCTGTGAAGGTTTCTGTGGTAAAGGGATTTTGCAGATAGGATTAAGTTAAGGACCTTGAGATAGGGAGATTCACATGGATTTTCCAGGGTGGTCCCTAAGTGTAATCACCAAGTTTCTTATGGGAGAGAGGAAGGAGGGCAGAGAAGAGAGGAGCTACACTGTTGGCAGAAGGAAGAGAAACTCACTCTACTCTCTTAGGTTCTGTTTCTAGGGCCTGTGAATTAAACTGACAAAAGACATTCACAGGAGAAAAGACAGACTAAACACATACATGAAGCTTCATGAAAGAAAGTGAAAACCCAAAGAAGCAGTCAGACTGGGGGCCTGCATACCATTTTGACAAAGGTCTCAGTGGAGATTGAGAAGGCACCCAGCGCCATTGTGCTGACATCTTCCCTTCTAGAGGTTTCCAGGAGCCTCGCAGGCTCCTAGGCTGTGACCTCTCCCTCTGCTCCCTCCATGCGTGCTGGGTGGGGTCGGCCATGCATCGTGGATCCGGGTGGCACTGGGTGACCAGGTAGACTGGTTAGACCTTGTTGCACATTACTGCTGCTCCGGGGCCAAGGTCTGGCGGGTCTTAAAACGTGAACAGCTGGAGACAATGTGGTGTGCGTGGTCCGTGTCACTTGGCACTCCTGGTATGCCCCATGTGTCACAGCATCTCTCCCCAGAGTGATGCAGTCCACGAATGCCAAGTGCTATGTGTGAGTCACCCACAGATTCCTGCCTCTCTTTGCATAGAGGCTTCTGCAGCTCTTCATAATGTCCATGTCACCCAGCCCAGAGGGGAGTAGTGACGCTCTGGCTGGAGCTGCCCAGTGTGACCCACATGAAGTGCAGAGCTGCTGGGGGACCCTGGTACCAGCATCCAGAGCCTTTGAAAGATACTGTTTCAGCCCTGGGACAATCTGCACCTAGGGCGGTGCTCTTGTGTGTAGTGGGACAGCAGAGGGCTTTGTGTCTCCCTGTTGCCTCTGGACCCTGTGACCCTCTGGGCTCTGCCCTGGGTGATATCTACCCTGTACTTGGGCAGACCCTGACTGCTTCTGTCAGAAGCCTGTGCTTAGCCATGTGCAGGGGTGGAGGCCCCTCGCAGAGTGGGTTAAGCGAATGCCAAGAGGTGGCGGCATCTGACCTGCTGTGCTTGTCCACAGTCCCCATCAGGACACATGTGCATGAAGTCTGTAGCATGCGGCACCAGCTGTGTTCACAGTCTATAGTGGCTGCTGATTGGACAGAGGTCATGGGAACCCCTCTCTGCCGATTGGAGACCCCTCCCCACTATCAAGGACTCTGTCAGTGCTGAGCATGCTGCAGTGGCCTACTGGCCGCTTGGCTTCCTGGAAGTGGGCAGGTCTTCTGGTAGCTCCGCACTCTGTCTGCTGCTGGCTGCTGTCTCTGCAGTTGCACTCACAGGGGACTCTTGGCAGCCTCAGGGGGTCACTGCTACATCCATACCCCTAGAGCAGGGTATAGCACACATGTGTGTCTAGCCTGGTGTAGACAGTGAGGTGAGAAGTTCTTGTGAAGAGCTGGCTTTCGCCCTATGCCCAGGATGCACCAGCAGCACCCTAGAGCCAGCTCTGCCACGTTCTCAACCATGGTGCACACCCAGTGACGCCCTGTGTTCGCACCACGGTAGCAGCGGTCCCCTTCAGGTTGTCCCATAAAGGTGGGGTCACTATCAGGACATGACTGGATGCAGAAGAGATTTCTGGCCCTTGTGGATAGTGCTGTTGTGAACACAGGTGTATGCATGTCTCTTTGAGAATTCTTAGTATACATACCCAGTGTGGAATTGCAGGATCACACGGTTATTCTAATGTTTTAAGGGACTGTCATGATTCCCACAGTGGCCGCACTATGTTGCATTCCCACAGCAACGTGCAAGAGTTCTGGTTTCTCCATATCCTCACCAATACTTGTGTTCTGGTTTTTTTTTTTTTTTTGGTAGTGAACACCCTGATTGGTTTGGGGAGGTTGGGAGGTTGCTTTTGCTTTTTAACCTCATTTTCACACGGGTATTAAGTATCATTTGCCTATAGCACCAAATCCATTTTTACCATTGAGGATCTGCAAATCCCCAGAGGGTGTGCCCCTCTGCACTGGTGACTAGAGATAGGGGCAGGGCACTCAGAGCAGGAAGAGCCATGCAGCCAGTGGCCTTATTGCTATCCCTACAGCAGAGTGCTGGAGGGCGCCCCTCACACTTGCCTCAGGCAGTTTCAGGACCTTACTGTGGCCTCGCTGATCATCCTGAACTGTTAGATCTCAGCTCCCTCCTCCCCAGGGTCTTGTCTCCAGATCTCCAGGCTTAGTCAGTGTTACAGTTCCACTGTCTGGTAAAAATGACGCAATCCATTATGTGGTAGTAAATTTAAATAATACTGCTTGTTAAAACGTGCACTATGATTGAAGAGACCCCCCAAACAAGCCTTGTGTGAGCAACATGGCTGTTTATTCACCTGGGTGCGGGCCGGTTGAGTCCAAAAGAGAGTCAGCATAGGGCAGAGGAATAGGAGTTGGTTTTATAGTTTTGGGGGAAGCAGTAGAAAGTTACAGAAGTTACAGTTTAGGGTGGTTTTTTGCAAGCTGGGAGGAGGTCATAGTATTGACCAAGGTCGGTTACAAAGTCCAATGGCCTGGTCAGTTGAGACCGGAATAAGAAACGATAGAAGAATGTCTCAAGTTAGGTGCTGCAGGGGTTGATTGTTTCTTCCGGTAACTCATTTGGGGTGTACGCGCAGGTCACAGAGGTTACGGTGCTGTTCGTGGTGTGGTCAGTCGGCCTAAAAGATCTTACACTACTTACATAAGTAGTTAACATCTATTGTGCTGAGCAGTGTTATAAATAATCCAAGTACCTTTTGCAGCCAACTCTGTCTTGTGGATGAAAGTCGAGGGGCAGAGGGCTAAGAGGTGGGCCCAGGGCTGCACAGCTAGTAAGGGTGAGCCCAGAGGGTGCACCTGTGCCACCAGGCTCCTGTGCTGTGTAAACACGATTCTCCTGGGGGAACAGATGGACAGGTCAGGGCTTGTCATAGCAGAGCAGCACAGAAGGGAAGGTGCACTGAGGTATGGACACAGATGAAGACAGCGTAGATGAACTGAGCTCATATTAGGGTCTTGACTGTGTGGATCCCAGTCCAGCCAAGGGGAAGGGGCTGGGAACATGTCCTTGAGGATGGTGGGAATGTACTCTGGGGGCCTCAGGGCTACTTTCTTTTGCTGGGGTGAAACCATCAAGAGACAGAATCTTGCTAGGTACGGTGGCTCACACCTGTAATCACAGTGCTTTGGGAGGCCAAGGTGGGGGGATCACTTGAGCCTAGGAATTCAAGGCCAGCCTGGGCAACATAACAAGACCCCATCTCTACAAAAAATAAAAATAAAAAATTAGCTGGGCATGATGGATCACACCTATAGTCCTAGCTACTCAGGAGGCTGTGGTGGGAGGATCACTTGAGCCCAGGAGTTCGAGGCTGCAGTGAGCTATGATTAGTTACACCATTGTATTGCTGCCTGTGTTACAGAGTAAGATCCTGTCTTAAAAAAAAAAAAGAGAGACAGAATCTGGGGAAACTGCTGTTGTTTGGAGACAACATAGTTGTTTGTGAGAACAATACTGAAAAATGCCTCTAGTAAAAAAAATTTCAAAGATACAGGAAAGTTCAAAGAAGACATTTAAAATGCCTCTAAAATTTCACCTCCCAGAATTAGTTCTGGCATTTTGGTGTCCCTCCTCCCGGAGGTCGCTCTGCCTGCGTTCGTGGGTGGTGTTCTAGCCAGTCCTGGGTGTGCCCCTGCTAGCTGGCTCATCCGCAGGAACAGGAGCAGGAGCTGCCAGGGTTAGGAGTCAGCCTGGGAGTGAGCCTGGAACGTGTCGGCCAGGCCATTCCCTGGGTGTGGCCTTTCATGACTGTGTGTGTGTTTTTTTTTTTTTACATGAATAAGCTTGCACTTAAGTGCTGTTTTATCTTCTCCACTTTGCATTTAATAGAATGCTTATCTGTACTTGTCAGTAAACATCAACAGGCGTGGATTGTACTGACTGTGTAGCATGCTATAATACTATCATTAATTTAACCTGTTTCTGATAGGTGGATATTTGTTTTTTGTCCTCCTCGCCCCGCCCCCCCCAGCCCGGATGGAGCCTCGTTCTGTTGCCCAGGCTGGATTGCAGTGGTGCAAGCTTTGCTCACTGCAAACTCTGCTTCCCAGGTTCAAGCAATTCTCCTGTCTTAGCATCCCTGTAGCTGAGATTACAGGCACCCGCCACCACCCCCAGCTAATTTTTGTATTTTTTGTAGAGATGGGATTTCTCTACTAAACCCCCAATCTTGACCTCTTGACCTCAGGTCATCTGCCCACCTCGGCCTCCCGAAGTGCTGGGATTACAGCTGTGAGCCACCGTCCCTGGCCTGTCTGATAGCACATATTTGGATGACAGATTTTTACTGTTAAGGCACCATGGAGACAAACATCCCTGGGCAGGGCATCCCTCTGAGCTTGCGGGGTTGCTGAGGCCCCGGAAATATGCCTGCTAGACTGCAGACATCAGAGGCAGGTTTCCCCCTCCGCAGTGACTGTGGCTGGTCCTATTCCCTCCCTGGGAAGATGTGGGCTGTTCATCCTCCCAGTCTGGCTGCTGCCCCTGTGCAGGTTCCTGTCCTGGGTGGGTTTTGCAGCTGGACAGTAGCCACCCCTAAAGACTAAAGAGGCAGTCACAGTCAGTTGTCTCCCACTGAAGCTTGGAGGCCATCTAACTCACTCAGCAAGTGGGGTCCAACCCCTTTGACACGGTGTTCATGTGATGGGGGAGTGCTGTCTGGAGGGTTTACTCTTCAGCTGCTGGGGAGCAGGGGCGGATGCTTTGAGTTTCTGGCCTGCAAGTGGGAGAGTATTCCTGAAAACTTCCTCCTAGTTCTGAATTTTTTTTTTTTTTTTTTTTTTTTGAGACAGAGTTTTGCTCTTGTTGCCCAGGCTTGAGTGCAATGGCACTATCTTGGCTCACACAGCCTCTGCCTCCCAGTTTGAAGTGATTCTCTGCTCTCAGCCTCCAGAGTAGCTGGGATTACAGGCATGCACCACCATGCCTGGCTAATTTTGTATTTTTAGTAGAGACGGGGTTTCTCCATGTTGGTCAGGCTGGTCTCAAACTCCTAACCTCAGGGGATCCATCCACCTCAGCCTTCCAAAGTGCTGGGATTACAGGCGTGAAGCACTGTGCCCAACCCTAGTTCTGAAATTTTGTGGTATATGTTCTGTCTAGTAATTCCCTTCCCTGTGTGAAATATTTCCAGAACTTTCTGTCATCTGCAGATGCTTTGGGCATGACTTGCCATCCTTCTCCTCAGCCTGTCATCCACAGCCAGGATTGTGACTGCTCCTATCCACAGAGCTGCCCATCAGGTTAAGCAGCCGCTTTGGAGGCTTTGGTACAAATTTACAGAGTTTTTAATGAGATTCTCTTGTTATTTGCATTTTCAGAGTGCCACTATTTGACACAGCTTGACCCCAACAGAAACCCACAGCTGCATTCTTCTGAGCATGTAACTGGCCACTCCTCATCGTCCATGTGGACTTCAGTTTGTGAACTGCTTAATTTCTTTCTTGTGCTTCTTTTTAAAGCTAGCAAAAAATTATTGCACCATGTGCTCTGGAATGGTCTGTTAACAGTGTGCCCTTCTCTGGAACAGCATGCTTCCCGGCTTCCGGAGGCTGGGTACGTCCCTTGGCCACTGTGACCCAGCTGGGGCCCAGGAACCCGCTCTTCATGAAGTACCCACCAGGCTCCTAGCTTGAGGTGAACTTGAGATTCTGTTAAGAACCGGATTTGAATGAGCACAGCTCAGCCCAGGTGTGCTCAGGAACTTGCTTTGATTCACCTAGGTTTGTCTCTGATGCAGGGTGGGGAACTTTGCTTTCCAGACCTTTGGTGTCAGGCACTGTTTCCTACCCGCCAGCACTTATACGACTTCTGGAAGTTTCCAAGCCTTGCTTTCTTATCTGCAAAAGAGGGATGGTGACAGTAATAGGTCCTAGCTTCTAGAGCACTGGGAAGGGTTCCTTTAAGAAGCTGGCACCTGCCTGGGGTGTGGTATGCTCAGTAGACAACAGCTGCCGCCCCCACCAGCCCCTGCCACTGTTGCTGGTCTTGTCCGCATTGTTGTGGGTGACCTGAATTACTGTCTTCACAGCCTCCTCTCCTGGCCCCAAGAAGGCGCTCACCCTGATGGGGATGTCGATGCTCCCCTAGATGTTGTCTGCTTTGGGTGAAGCCAAGATTAGAGGCTTCCTGACATCCAGAGTGAGCCGAGGTGGCCTCTGGCATGGTACAGCTCCTGGGGGTGGGTTGGGGAGGACTGGCTGGACAGGGAGGATAGGAGAGCCAGGCCTGCTGCCACTTCTGTCCAGTGCCCATGTCCAGGTTGCCCCGTGGGTGACCTGCATTTGGGGAAGGAGCTGGGGCCCTGATTGACTCTCCATGCTATTGGACGCATTGCTTAGTGGGCTGGTGACCTAAGGCGAGGAGTGAGTGTGGAAGGGGAGACCCCCTCCAGGGACCCGTGTCCATCTTGTGTCTTCCGGACCTCTGAAGCAGTCATGCAGAGCTGCAGTGTTGTGGTTGGCAGGGTCCAGGGGTCCTGAGGGACCCAGCGGGCAGAGCCCCAGAGAAGCCTTGCGCTGGCTGCTGACAAGGTGGAGGTGGGGACGAAGTGGCTGCTTTCTTGCTTACTTTCCCGTGGCCAGCCCGCACTGAGATCTGGCTTTTTGCTGCTGTTCAGGGGGGCATCTGTCACCCTGCCCCAGGAGGTGGGTTGGCCGTGTGCACCATGGTCCTGTAGGTGGGGCTGGGGGCCATTGCCCTGGGCTGGGGGGTCATTGCTCCGGTGCAAGCGAAAGCGCTGTCTTAGAGGTGATGGGCCAGGCCAGGCCATGTGCAGAGTGGCTGGGAGCTGGCCTGCGCCATGTGACCTTGAGCAGGTTCTGTGCCTGTGCCTCACTCTCTTCCTGCCTGTGATGAAAGGGATGGTTTCTTGTGCTTCTGAGTTCCTGCGACTGGATATCTGTAGCTCTGAGATCCATGCAGGCTGCAATGGAGGATGTGTGCCTCCCCTCTGCTGCCTGCCTGGCACCCTCTCTGGTGGCTGGGGCGTAGCACTGGGCTCTCGGCAGGTCATATGGGTCTTACCCTGGTCCCTCCAGTTCAGGTTCCCCTGCAGGGACTATGTTTGGGCAGTGCTGGGCAGCACTGAATGTGAGGCCCAGAAAGAAGCTGCATGGGCCTTGGCAGGGGCCGGCTGGAGCTGGTGGTCAGTGGTGTTCCTGAACCTGTGACCACTGAGAGGGTTGGGAAGAGCCTGCCCAGGAAATTGTTCAGTGTGGGGGCTGTAGCCCTCCGTAACAAGTCAGCTGTGGTCAGACGGACAGCAGCATGCCCTCAGTGACACATGCCAGCGAGAAGGGCCTGGTGTTGGAGCCAACGTCTTAGGTCAGCCCTAAGCCATCCAGGCCTACAGGGCAGAGCCCACCCCTCAGAACCAGGCAGGCCCTCCACAGGTGATCACTCTAGTGGTGAGTGCATCCCTGGGGGAAACACGCCTCCTTCCTGGGCCCTACAGGACACAGAGCACTGGCCAGGTAGCCCCTCCACTGGAGCTCTCAGACCTGAAGATGACTGTGTGTGGGACAGTGAGTGACGATGACTCACCAGCTCTCCTCCCCACGTGTGACCCACCACATTGCACACATTGTGAATCATCTGGAAGGTGATACACTGCTCGGAAAATGAGAACCCTCACATGCGGTGGAACTGGCTTCCTTCGGGAAGGACAGACACCAGCATGGGGCTCTGCGGGGCCAGAGACTCTTAGGCTTGGGCGCTTTGAAGTCAGCCCAGCTAAATTCCACTTGCAGGTGCTTCTGACCTGGGGGTGGAGGGGGGATTCCAGGTTAATAGGACCAGGTTCCTGTTAGCAGTGCAGTGAAACGTGAGTGAGGCTGCAGCGTGAATCCTGAAATTGGAGGTTCACTTGATTACCTCAGTGGGGAATTCCTACCTGGGCTCCGTTCACACTGAGAGGACAGCATAGGTCACCCACCAGGCCGCGGATGTCTCAGGGAGGCAGGGGCTATGGTTTTCTGATACAGGCATCACACTGGGGTCGCACTGCCTCCTTAGTCCATATGCATTTGACCCTGTTCCACCATCAACAGCAATGTGGGGTTGGATGGACCGGAGTGACGAACTGTATCATTTTCGGCTGCCCCCTCTTCTGACTCCCCAGGAAGGGAATTGAGGAGCTGCCTCACTTGGGCTGGAAGCATCTGAAAGAGAGGAGAAGAAATAACAGTTCCCTTGCACAGTAAGGGAGGACGGATTTAGTGAGTTGAACTTGGGGATTGATTATAATTCATTACAGTGGAGTGAGTCAACCTCTGACCCAATACTGGACTCATGACATTCACCTAGAGGGTCATTTGGTGATTTGGAAATAGATACTGATTGAAATTCTGGCCATCCACATGGGCAGTAATTGTCTTAGTGGCAAAGGAAGAACTCACTGGGGACAGGCTTAGGCCTTTGCAGGGCGCAAGTGTGGCCGTCAGTGTTTGCTGCTTACCATCATAGCCTGGTGTTGTGGTTGTCACGTCTATTTTTTAGCACTTTCGTGACACTGGTCGCCTGCCCAAAGTGACCACTTGGTTCACTGTTGATGGGAAGTGAGTTGGCTTGGTTTGAATATGGTTAAGAAGTAGCAGAGTCTCAAAATAATGAGCTTAGTTGAAGTTGCTTCCTCTGATACTGAGTTAAAGGGGAGGTTCCTGTGGGCTCAGAGGGGCTGTGGGGGCTGGTGGGCTGGTGGGCTGGTGGGTCAGGTCGAGGCTGTGTGCACCTGGCGTCTGCACATGATGGTAAGACAGAGTTTAAGGTCAGTACCTTAAACTCTGACCTTGAGATGGGAACAGACAGCCCCAGACGATGAAATGGTGAGCATCCTGTTGTTTCCCGCCAGGAGTGAGGCAAAGCTGGGGCCTTTGCAGAGCTCTGGCTGGAGCTTGGGGTTCTCTGGTGGGTTTGCCACGCTGGAGCTAAGGCTGGCAAAAGCCATGTCCTGGAAAGGAGGCCTAGATCGTAAGGGAGAGCCTCCTGGTGACTCGGGACCCCGCTGACTCTATTCTGGTTATGAGCTGTGGTCCTGCTGGCCTGACTTTGTAATTGTAGTATATATATTTAAGGAATCACTAAAGATGAAAGCAAGGACAGTGGCATTTGGTGGTTTTGAGACTTAAAAAAGAACTTCCCACTTGGACTGGGGCCTGTCCTGAGGCTTCTGGGTCTGCACCGTGGCAGAGCAGGGAGGCCTCTGTCGCCTTTGCAGCTGAGCTGAGTCTGGGGGCAGCAGAGGAGGAGGATCCTGGCCTGGAGGAGGTCCGGTCCCCTGGAGAAACTGCACGCGCTTTCCCTGTGGACACTTGGTGAGGACCAGGATGCCTCTGGGTGCAGGGCACCTCCCCAGGCCACCCATAGTCCTGAACCAGCTCAGGGTTCCAGATGGTTCTGGCAGATTCTGCAATGTCTTCACCGTTGGCAGATGGCAAGGAGAAGGAGCCATTGTTTCTGAAGGACCTGTTTCTGCCCTGATGTCCCTGGAGGAGGAAGCTGCTGGCTTAGGGCAGGCGGAGCCTCAGCACAGCTGGAGAGCACTGTGCCAATCATGGTCCTGGGGTCACTGCAGGACCCAGAAGGGAGGGCATCTCAGCTCTCTCAGGGGTTCTAGATGATTGTTGCATTTTTCTGAGCCTGTTTTTTCTCCTCCCAGCAGTGCCGTAAAACCTGTCTCCAGTGGGGCGTGCTAGGGCGGGGGTTGGGGGGTGAATGAACAGCCACTGGGGACACAGGGTTGAGCTTTTGGGATTCCTGCCCCCCATGTCGAGGCAACAGGCTTGTAGTTTGTCCTTGCCCAGGCCTCTCGAACACTGGGATTCAGTCAAGTCTCAGCTATGACGGTTAGTGAGGAGCCCGCCAGGGAGCTGTGGACATGGGAGGCAAAGGCCGCCCCTTCCCTGCTGTTAGGGCCATGTGCTGCTTCAAGGTGACTCGCAGCCTGACCCTTGCAGAATCCAGTAGAACAGTCACCTCCTCACCATTGCCTTGTGGCGGGTGTTTGTTATTCTTCCTGCTTACATTTTCCGTGAGTGAAGACCAGCTGAGGGGAGGCATTTGTTCCCAGAGGGCAGGCCTGAGGTTGCCCTGGCCTTCGAGCTGAACCACAGTGGACAGCCAGGATTTCAGTGGGTGGGTGTTGGGGATGGATTGGGGACATACCTGGCAGAGGCGGCACGGCTTGGGTGACACTGGGAAAGGCAGGAAATCTGGCAGGTGCAGGCTGGTTCTCGGTCCTGGCTGCTGGTCACATGGGCTGCTTTGAAACCGGACAGACCCTGGCCTCACTTGGGAGCTGCTAAATCAGAATATTTGGGGGCCTAGGACTAGATAGCTGGTGTGTTCTCGATGTTCCACAGAAAGAGTAGAAAAGGCACGCATAGCAAGTTGTAGGGCTTCCTTTTGGGACATTAGACTGGGGGCTGGGACCTGGCTCTGCAAACCCTGGAGAGAAACAGAGGGCTTTGAAGCAAGAGAATAGTACGATGGGAGCTGCCTTGTAAGAAATAAGCATGACAGCTGTGTGTAAGGGGAACAGGGGCCTGGGGCACAGGGGCTTTAAGAAGATGGGCTCTTAGACTGTGGTGGTCATTCCCTTACAGGTAGGTAGTGGGAGCCAGGTGGAGGTCTTACAGGAGGGATGGTGGTATGAACCATGAGTGTGAGGGAAGAGGGGGGCATTGGGCAGAGGTGGGGGGAGGACAGGAAGAGAGTGCCCGGGGGGCCCAGAGCCAGGCAGCACACAGCAAGGAAGGTGATTAGAAGGGTTCAAGAAGGGTCCTGGTCAGAGAGAGGAAACACTCAGGAATTAAGGGGGCAGGGTTCTGAAAAAAAGGGCTTGAAGGAGTTTGGAGTCAGGGGATGGAAGCATCTTGTATTTAAATCATTCCAGACTCATTTAGCTGAGGTTAGCAGTAAAAGCTGACGTGGTGGTTATGGTAGCTTTAGAAAGAAACTTTCTATTTAGGCATAAATCACAGAGTTAAACCATTGTGGTTTGGGCCTCCATTGTGGGGATAGTGCCATTTTGTTGCTTGTTTGTAACGTTGTGTTTAACATCCTTGCCTTACAAATCCTTATTTGTGCAGTTTCATCTCTGGTGGTAGGGCTGTGTCCTGTCCTATCCCAGGGAAGTAGCTGAGGGGAGGAGGAGGTGCTGAGGGAGTAATGGAGGGAGGAGAGATGCCGGGGGAGTAGTTGGGGAAGGTGAAGTACTGAGGGAGTAGCTGAGAAAGGGGAGGGGAGTAGCTGAGGGAGGGGAGGTGCTAAGGGAGTAGAGGAAGGAAAGGAGGTGCTGAGAGGGGAGGTGCTGAGGGAGTAGCGGAGGGAGGGGAGGTGCTGAGGGAGTAGCGGAGGGAGGGGAGGTGCT
>PVKP010036492.1:0-22425 GCA_004027715.1 Plecturocebus donacophilus | reverse complement strand
TAAAAGAGGTTTTTAATACCCATTTTTAGACTGTATTCTAGCCTGGGCAATAAAACAAGAATCCCATTCTCTCTCCCTCTTTCTCTTCCTCTTTCTTTCTCTCTTTCATTCTTTTTTTCTTTCTTTTGCTGTTTCTTTCTTTCTCCTTTTCTCTCTTTTTCTAAAATCTCTTCCTCTTTCTTTCTTTCATTCTTTTTTTCTTTCTTTTAATGTTTCTTTCTCCTTTTCTCTCTTTTTCTAAAATCTCTTCCTCTTTCTTTCTCTCTTTCATTCTTTTTATTCTAAAAAAAAAAGAAAATACGGATTTATTCCTCACGGTTATGAAGGTTGGGAAGCCCAAGAATAAGATACTGGCATTTGGTGTCTTGTGTGGGCCTTATTGCTGCACCTTCATGTGGCCAAAGGGGCAAATGCTATATCCTCACATGGCAGAAGGTAAAAGGGGAAAAATGGCCTAAGCTACTTTCTTCTAGCCCTTTTATTAGGCATTAATTAATTCATGAGGGAATAGACTTCATGAGGTAATTACTTTCCAAAAGACCCCCCATCTTTTAGTACTACAATGGGGTTTAAATTTCAATATGAATTTTGGAGGAGACACATTCATACCATAGCAACATCTGTTCTTGGTTTCATCTGCTTGCCTTTCAGGAGTCATTCCTGCTCTAGAAACTTCCTATTATACTCCTCTCCTATCACTGGATCTAACCAATGTTCCATCAGCCTTATAGTATTCAGTTATTAAACACTGAGATTCCTATTCAGAGAACATTGCTGAGTGTTATTTGTGATTCACAGTTCATGGAATCTCAGGAGTTTCTTCAGTTCCTGAAGTGTATTTTAATTCTGGCTTTTCTGTCTCTTGGTACATATTCTTGCATTCTTGACACACACACACACACACACACACACACACACACATACACACACATATGTATATAATGTATATATATATAATCTATATTATGTATACCTTATATATACATATACATGTATATATACATATATATGTATATATAATTAGTGTCAGAGTAGATCTGTCTTGAAGCTTTACCTTCCAATATTTGTAATATGCATAAAAGGTATAATATTCTCTGATATGAGCATTTATTTGAGGATTAGCTAGTGACATTTTTTACTAGCTTCAGACCGCAAAAGTTCCAGGTAAAATGGCACCCATTTTACCTGGAACTTTTGCGGTCTGAAGCTAGTTCTCCAATGCTGTCATGTTCCTTTATAAGTCATAGAGGTAGTACAGGTATCTTTTTGCAATTTTTTTGCTTTTCTTAAATATGAAGTGCAGAAACATCAAGTTAGCTGTATATAGTTCCTTGTTGTCTGAAATCATAGTATCAGAATGTGAATTATGTAGCATCTAACTGATTTAGTGAGATGTTAGTGATGCTCACACTAGTGGTGGGAGTCATGCGAAGGTGTTCTGAGAGCTTTCATAACCCCTGGGAAGCTTGCAGGTGATAGGGTCTCTCCCTTTGACTCCATCCTTCGTCTGTTAGATTTAGCACCTGCTTAGAGCAAGTGACATCAATGAAAATCAACATTCATGACCGAAGATTTTCTCTTTTTTTCCTGTTTGATTTTATCTCTAAACATTAAGAAAATTAAGCATGGCAAAACTGGATATCTACTAGCAAAAGTGTGAAGTTGGACCCCTATGTCACAGTATATACAAAAATTAACTCAAAATAGATCACAGACCTAAATGTGAGAGCTAAAACTATAAGACTCTTAGGAGAAAACATAGGTTTAAGTCTTTGTGTCCTCGCATTTGGCAATGATTTTTTTAGATATGTTACTGAAAGCACAAGAAACCAAAGAAAAAATAGATACATTGGATTTCCTAAAATTGAAAATATTTGACCTTCAGAATACACCATAAAGAAACTAAAAGACAACTCAGAGAATGGATGAAAATATTTGTAAGTCATATATTTGATAAAAGTCTAGTATCCACAATTATAAACATTTCTTACAATCCAACCATTAAAAAAGAAACCCAATTTTAAAATGGGCAAAACTTCAAATAGGCATGTTCTCCACTGAAGATATACAAATGGCCAGTAAGCACAAAAAGATACTCAACATCATTAGCCATCAGAGAAACGTGAATCAAGACCAAAGTGAGATATCACTTCGTATTCACTGGGATGCTATAATAAAAAAAAAACAGATAATAAAAATTGAGGAGGATGTAAAGCAATTAGAACCCTAATACACTACTAGTGGGAATGTAAAGTGGTACAGACACTTCGGAAAATAATTTTGCAGTTTCTCAAAAAGTTAAATATGTAATCACCTGCTATGTGACCCAACAGCTCCACTCCTAGGTATGTATTCAAGATAATTGAAACTGTCTATGCAAAAACATGTACAGTCATCTCCCCATACCCAGGGGTGATTGGTTCCGGGAATTCCACTGTCCCTATTACTAAAATTTGAGTATGCTCAAGTCCTTTATAGAAAGTAGTGTAATATTTGCATGTAACCTACATACATCCTCCTGTATAAATTAAAACATCTCTGTATAATACTGAATACAATGTAAATGTTACATAAATTGTTGTTATACTGTATCTTTTAAAATTTGTATTTTTAAATATTGTGATATTGTTTCGCTTTGAACATTTTTGATCAGCAGTTATTTGAATATGCAGGTATGGAACTCGCAGATTGAGGGCCAACTGGACACAAATCTTTGTAGCAGCATTATTCATAATATTCCAAAGTGGAAACCAACAAAAAGTCTAACAACTGGTGAATAGATTAAAAGTAATGTATAACCATACAATGAAATATTATCCATCAATAAAAAGGACATAATGATACATGCCACAACATTGTTGAATCTTGAAAATATTAAACTAAGTGAAAACAGTGAGACACAAAGGCTACATCTTGTATTATTCCATTTATTTGAAAGTAAGTAGGAAACATATTATTAATGGTTGTCAAGGGCTCGGAGAGGAGGGAATGGGGAGTGACTGCCAGTAGGCACAGGATTTTTGAGAGGGTAATGAAAAGGTTGTGTAATTAGATAGTGGTGATGGTTGCACAGCTTTGTGAATATACTAATAACCACTAAATTATACAGTTTAAAGAAGGATATTTCATACTGTGTTAATTTTATTTTAATAAAAGAAAATTAAGGCAGCCTTGATCTTAAGTTTCTGGTCAACCACCTCTGCTGCTTCTCCTTGCCTTTCATATCCAATTCCCCATCCAGTCCTTGACATGTCAAAATTATTTTTCCATTTAAATTTTTTGCCTTTATTTTTCAAGGTAACTAGATAGTAGTTTCCTTGAAATCTAGTGGATTTTCTTTAGGTCTTCACATGTAGTCACAAAACAGTGCCTCTCTTCCTATTTCAGGATGTAGATGCAATGATTTCAGAGGCTACAGTTCCATTCTTTATGATTCTGAAAGGAATGGAGCTCTTTTCAAAACATGGGGACAAAGCTGCAGTGTTCCAGCATAGTAGATAACTCTATGGTTTACAAGAATTTATTCTTCATAGTACTAAAGATAGTACTTAAAGTTTTCATAACATTCCAAAATATTATTCAGGTTCTTCTCAAAATTTCCTTTATTTTTGAAATGAGAGGAGAGCCACTTAGAGTATATTTATTAGAATTCCATTCATGATGTACTACATGTTTCTCATGCTTTTATTTGGGAGTAAGTTTGTATAACCCTAACTTTCTTCAGCTTTAGTAGCCAAAGCAGACCATGCTTACATCACACTTGGAGCTTCATCTTTTTTGGATAATACAACTTTTTAAGTAGCTAGCAAAGCCACACTAACCTTATTGTGAGTGAATAGACAAAGTGTCAATTGAACCAGAAATGGAAAGAGGAATGGGGACAGTGATTCATACAATAGAGTTGTTTTCTTCTTGTGATTCATAATGTCCAATCTAGGACAAATGGACAGAACCTGAGTGGATTGGACTATGCTAGTGGTAAATTGGAAATCTTTTCACCCTGAGCAGTGGCAAATAACCTTCTCAAACTTCAAATTGCTTTATTACTTACTCTCTATTAAGACCTGATTTTTTTTTTTTCAGAAGAAACATTTCAACTTTTGTGCAATATGGCTTTGCTCAGCCAAGTTGACAGGACAAGGTGAAAAGGAACTCTTAGGGGAAAGTCCAACCCTAGCTCTGGGGAGATGTTGGCTCCATGTCACTTCAGGGTAGGACCAGGTCAGCTTGTCAAGGATCTGTGGCTCTACTGCCCAGTCTGGAATTGTCTGCCTGACTTTTTAGTTTTATATCTAGCAAAGATTACTGAGCCAATTTCTTAATATTTTGTATACTACGGTCTGCTTTCTACAGCCCTCTTCTTCTCATTTTCTCCCTCATCTTTTTACCTGACTTGTCTTGTAGCACTTTATAAATGAAGTTTGAAGACATCTAGCCTGTTCAGTGGCACAGAAGCCTCTACAGTAGCCTGGGATCTGATGGCAGGGTGGGAGGCTCAAACAGGTCTGCTTAAACAATGAAGTTTCCATCTCTCCACTCTATCTAATGTTTCTAAGCCAGTGATACTCAACCTTTAATGGGCATCAGAATCACCAGAGTAAGGGGTGGCAGGGAAAGTGGGGAAGGCAGATGTGGACATGCTTCTTAAAATTGCCAGAGCCCAACCCCAGAATTTCTGACTCAGTGGGTTTGGGGTGAGGACTGTGAATTTGCCTTCCAGCTGTCTCCCAAGTGATACTGCTGCTGGTGGAGTCAGGAACCACACTTTGGGAATCTCTGCTCTAGGATTTCTCATTTAGTTTTTCTCTGGTCACAATTAATCCAAACATATGAGACTTTATTGTACTGCAAAGTGATACTGAACTGTTTGTTTTTCCACAGTTATTTAAAGCATTATAGCTCAGTAATTTTAAAGCTTCAGTAAACCCTTTTATTTTGGAATATGTTACCAGGGTGAAAATACACTGTATGATTTTAAAATGATGCCATGGCAGCCAGGACATAAATAATTTGAATCCCAGTAGCCTAGATGTATATTAGGCTATAGCATCTAGGTTTACATAAGTACAATCTGTGGTATTTGCACAATGACAAAATTGCCTAACATGCAATTCTCAGAAGGTATCCCCATTGTAAAGCCACACATGACTGTACAGTGACATGTACCAAGGGCTATGGCAGCAGTATCTGGGGGTACAGTGAATGGGGCATGAGCTATGCAGGAGGGGTGGTAGGATGGCAGGAAAGGTATCACAGAGTCAGAAATGAGGAGCTAGCATGGAGTCTGTGGCCTAACTAGAAGGCACGGGAACTACAATGGTGTGAATCCCACAGTGTTGTCTTGTTCTTCCTCCTTTGCTTAGTTTAACTTAGAGAACACCCCTCAGCAAAAGGTCTTTGCTATGAAAGGCCGCCACCTTCTGGTCGTTCTTTCTGGACCTGCTGGGGCTGGGAGTGATTGTGTGTTACTTAACTCAAAAACAGAATCCTTTCATGACGTCCTGATAATCTAAATCAGGCTACTTCTCATAATTCTTTCTCATGCTTATAAAGTGATCACACATGCTTGGATATCTATGTTAGGTTTTAAGAATTGTGCCTCAATGAGTGAATGGTCATAAGGCATTAGAGAACATGCAGGAGAACAAGGTTTTTTAAGTACAGTTTCAAAGTTTTTTAAGTACATGGCCCTGGGACTTACTTTTGCATAGAGCCAAGGCCCAATTCTGTCACTTCCTTTGTGATTTTGGAAAATTTCTTAACATCACTTGAGCCTCAGTTTTCTTATCTGTAAAACTGAAATATAATATAAAATGTTAATGAGGATAAAAGAAGATGATGTATGAAAAGTGTTTGGCATATTATAAGTCCATGGTTACTAAAACAGCAGCAAAATAGGCACAAAGAATAAAAGCATTTGATATAAATGCAGCTTCATCCATCCAAAGATCATATGGAAAGATACAGTAATCTACCAATACCCCTAAGAAGTGTTCTAAGGAGTTGCTTTAAAATTATAAATTATTTGAGACAGATTCACCATCAAGCCAGAAGAACCACAAGCCTATTGGTGTATCAGCTGTTCGGTACATTGGGAGACTGTCATGATGACAACTCAGCTTTTATTTCTTTTTGATGTCTTGGGTACAGTTGGCACCCTGAACTCATAAACACAGCATTAGTGAAAAACTGGTTGAAACTTTTCAATAATTATTAAGAAAAGACAAGATTTTGTTTTAGTGGGATAAACACACTTACTCCACCTACATTTTGAAAATACAAGTTTCTAAGGAAAATAAGTTAAGGAAAAGCAAAGGAACTCTCCCAAACAGCTACCTTCTATCCATGTGCCCATATAAAGAAATGGAAGTCTGATTTTCATTGTCAGAGATAATCTTTAACTCTATAATCTTGAGGAATCTTTAATTTAGGACACTCCTAAATCTGCTTTCTCTGATTTTCTTTTTCAACTATGAACATTATTATAATCCTCCAAAAATATAAATTAAAGTAGAGCTGCTTGAGCCAAGAGCCACTTGATATGTACCAGGCACTAAACTAAGTGCTTTATAAGCATTATCTTCATTCAGTCCTCATAACTCAATGATAAGTACCCATTTTACAGATAAGAAACATGAGGCTTAGAGAAGTTTGTCATTTATCCAAAGCTTTCCCCTACCATTCAGCCATAAGTTCAAAGCAGAGCTGTGAACCCAGTTTCGGAATGAATGCATGACCTCACCATTGTGCTGTACAGTCTCACCTGCTGGTTTCAGTCCGCCGTGGTGGAGTATCAAATTCACATCAGCCTCCGGTTGCCCAGCACCTGTTGCTGGTCCCAAATGACATAGTCCTTTTGCTTTCTCATGTTAGCAAGATGCCCTGGAACTCCTGCCTTTAGGTGTAGCTACCACTTAACTGGAACTGGAGCTCTCTGGGTCTCATTCAGGTGCCCAGGGAAGTCGAGGGTTGAGGGTGATCTCTCTGTGCTGGGGTGGCCTTAATTTGAAGTGAATTATTTCCCACTTCCTTGTTTATAATAAAGACTGATCTACTGGGGCCTCAGAAAGATGCTCTACACTAGTAAGCTGCGGAGAGGCTTTGCCTCAAGCATGCCTGCGATGTCTCTTCATGTTTTCTTCTTTAGATGCTTCAAGAAAGACCCATTTCAGGCAGGAAAACATTTTTTTCTGACCCAAGAAGCTTCTAAAATAATACCTTAAATGTCTTACTTTGAAACTTTGAGGCTTTTCCCTCGTTTGGTGATTTTGTTTCTGATACGTAGTATGTGCTTTCCCCATTTCTGTGTAGGAGGCTGCAAGGTTTGTCACTTGTGCGAAGCTCAGCCTGGGCCCAGCGGCCCCTCTTGCATTCTGTGGCCCAGAGCTCCCAGTGAAACAGGCCCATGCGACCCAGGTCTGCGTGGAGCTTGGGCTCTAGTCACATTCACCTGGACCACAGAGATAGCCAGCAAGGGTTGTCCTCTAACCAGTATTTGTTTGTTTATTTGCTTATTCCTACTTCTAGCACATCTTAGATCTCACCTCAATTGTTTTAGTAACTCATCGACAAGAAGAATTTTTGTTTTCCTACAGTGTCTGGGAAATTGATGTGAAAATTCCTATCTGTGTCATGCCTTCTCTCACTTTATTCCTACTAATAATAATTTAAAGAAAAATAAGGCTGTGCCATCTGCTAGTAACAATTAAGGACAATAATATGCATAGAATATACTTCTGTTGCTCCTAGAGAGCTAGGGAATGCAGGATTTTGGCTAAATGAGTAGTATATCTTTTTTTCATTTTCTCTCACAAAGACATGCACACTTCATGCCTGGAAATTTTAGAAATACAGTAGAATATGTCTAATACTAATAATATAATAACTATATACTAAAAACAATGTTTCAGAAGCTGTTTTAAAATATGTGTTTGTAAATTATGTACATATGACTACATGATATGTATGTGGCATATGCATTATGTGTATGCAGTACATATACATTACCCATAACAACCATATTAGAAAGTACCTCTGTCTCCATTTTGCAGATGAGGAAGCTGAGGCACAGACAACTTAGTGACTTATTCAAGATGAGACACACACAGCTGATAAATGGTGGGGCTAGGGGCTATGTATTTAATCACCAGGTGATACTATTATACCTCTACTACTGGATGCTTCCTGCATGTCTTAGGAGGCACTTCAGATTTGTACAGCTATTCAAGGACTCACTAGAAAGAACCTTAATTAGGAGTTTTGGTTGGTAGAAAAACATTGGACCAAGACTCATAACGTTTCTTCTACCATTTGTGAGTTGTATATACTTGGGCACATCTCTTAATGGAATCTCACTATCCTCATTTGTAAAATGGAGATGATAACATCTGTTGACATACTTCATAGAGGTGTCATAAAAACATGTGACATAATGGATCTAAAGACTGATGAAAACCCTTCAAGTGCTACATAAATATTCAGAAATGGTTTCTTACATGGTTACAGTTAGGTCTAGAATGCTCTTCTAAGGCTTTATCACTCTGAGCCCAATGCCCCTTTCACTCATCTATTTTATATTAATGTGTCTTTCAAGCAAATTTACATGCTGATCTGTGTTAGTTCCTATTCTGCAGAAATGAGAAGTGTTATACTCATTCTTGAAATATAATCCCCTCACTGCTATGACAGAGAGTGTTATACCACTGAGGAACCCACCTCTCTTTTTTTCTCAAATTTAAGAAGCATTACTTTCCCTTTCTCCTTCTTGCCTAAGAAACTAGAATCCTGTATTGCAAGTGAAAGTTCCCTGAATAAATTTTAACCAAGCAGAATCAGGGATGCTCAGAATGGAAGAGGTCCCCATGTAAACTGGACCAAGACTTGACTTTTCAGATAGGAAAACTGAGGGTCTTATCTGACATCACCCAGCATATTAGGGCCAATGTGGGCCAAGAGCCCACATGTCCTGACTTCTAGCCCAGAGCCAGTTCTGCTTCATGATCCAGCGCCTTGCACTCAGATGCTGAGGGTATTTGCTGTTTGTTTGTTTTAGTGCTTTCTTTTATTACTAATAGCTCTTCTGCAAGGAATGTCTTCCCTCTCTAAGCATTTATTTTTTGTTACTTACAGAAGAAGACTGCATAAGCTGGGCGTGTCAAAGGTCACCCAAGTGGATTTTCTGCCAAGGGAAGTAGTGTCTTACTCAAAGGAGACCCAGACTCCTCTTGCCACACATCAGTCTGAAGGTAAACTGTGTCTTTGCTTACTTTCCATATTATCTCTGGAGAAATCGCCGGGAAGTAACATCTTTCTGATTTCCTCTTACCATAAGAGCTCTTCCTTCTACTATAAGAAGATACAAACACAGTGACACACCGAAAGCTAAAGGCTCCTGTAAGTTTGAAAGCTATGGTGAGGGAACTGAGTGATACTCTTCCAAGTGACCTGGAAACTTTAAATTAGATAAACTAGTGAGGCTTATCTCACTACATCAAAATTGTGTGAGGAGAACAAAAATCATCAAAGAACACTATAATAGAAACAGTGTTGAATTTTATGAATAAGAATACATTAAGCATACATTAAGAATATTAAGCATACATTGAAATTCATCATTTGCATGGGTCAGCAAACTATAGCCCACCACCTGTTCCTAGAAATAACATGTTATTAGAATACAGCCACATCCAAGCATTTATATCTATGGCTGCTTTCTTGCTGCAGTGGTAGCGTCGAGTAGTTGTGAAAGAGACCTTATAGCTCTCAAAGCCTAAAATCTTTACTTTAACCTGGTCCTTTACAGAAAACCTTTGCTGACCACTGATTTGGTTTGCCAATTGAGGTGACAACACACAGGAGTTTCTGACCACAATTTAAAAATGTTTTCAGATGCAAACTCCAGATAGGTGAATGGAAATCGAACTCTATACCTTCTTTGTGTATGCCAGAAAATATCAAGTGAAAAATTTACATACAGATATCTGGTAATCACAAAAATACACTAATAAGAGAAGTTGAAGCTGATAAATACTTCCTAGAATTCAAAAATTATACCAAAGCACGATTATGCAAAAACAGAAAAGGGAAACGTGTAGACTGAAAATAGGACAAGTAGAAAGTTTCATCGTTAGAGGCTCACATTGTTGTAGCAAAGCAGATCCTCTTTTTACTTTATGTTATTTTATTCTTTCGTGTGATGAAGAGGATGTTGGAATTCTGGGTTCCTTATAGTTATGTGGTAAATATGGACAAAAGCCATGAAATGCAAAAATGACTAGCATTCCCCATTTAGTGATTTGCAAGAAATATATAAATCAGTGCAGTTTGGTTTGTGGAAGCCGCAGGTTTTCAGTTTTGCTTCTAAATAAATAATGCCAAAAACAGAATGAATCAGATTCCTTGAAGTCCAGGGTGCCGTTAGGCCTTCTGTTAATCATTCCTATACAAGCTGTTGTAGAGACAATTCTTTAGTAGCAGGGCCTCCATTTTTCAAGCCCAAGTGAAATGAATTTTAGAAGCAAACAAGCAGCACCCTCTGGTGGTGAGCTTGTAAACCAACCACCCTGACAAAGAGACCTGTGTATTAACAAGGGTGAAAATACAAAGTTAGGGGTGGGGGGGCGGGAGGAGAAAGAAAAGAAAAGAAAAGAAAAAGAAAATACAAAATTAGAAAAGTCTGTAAGAGTTCACCTAGTCTATCCTTGGGCCTCCAGACAAGAAAAAGATCGTTAAAAAACATCCTCACCACCCAACCAAAACATTTGTTTGACTTAATTTGCTGTCAGCGGTATTTGCAGAGCTGTAGCTGGAGGCATATTTGTTTAGCCCAAAAATTGACCCATAACATAAAGTTATACAACTGAAATAGAAGAAGGAGTGAATTATTTTTAAAATGTGTACTTAAGATATTGGAAGTGGTAAAGAAATATTTACAAGGGAAGATAAATTAAGGATGAAAAGGCATCAGCTCTAAACTTTTAAACTGGAACACATCAAAAGGAAAAGACTGTACATTCCATTTTATTACTGCAAGGGGAGCTTGGGAGCCCTCATTATGCTGTGGTCTAAGCAGCAGGAAAGGGGGAATTTATTTCTCAGCTATTGGCAGACATTCTTTTTGTTTTGTTCACAAGATCCATCGAGCTTTTTTGTGGTGAAGGGCATTTAGATGGTTCAAATTCTACAATACAGAACCCAAAGCTCGCTACCATAGTTCTTGACATTTAAGCAATCCCGGATGGATTTAGACAGAAAAACCTTTCAATTTAGGTTCAGTAAATTGCCCCTCACCACAAGTGATGATGCCTTGACCCTTGGCTGCCGTCGGTTGCCCAGCTGCCCGGCCGTTGAGGGTGCTGGTGCTCGCTTTCACTTGCTGTGGGAAGGTGGTTGGCAGGAGAGCTTCGTGGAGCAGTGGACAGTTGGCAGTGAGGTTCTACCATGCAGCAGATGTAGGTCGGCTCCAATGTAGAGTTTGAGCCATGGCAATGTTTTCATGACGACTGTGTCTTTCAGAGTCAGGAAATATCTACTGAATTTTATGAAACAATGAGCCTCTTGGGTGGCTAATATTTGAAGCTGTAGCAGATATAACATCCATTTTGGCTTGCTATTGTCCATAATGGAGGAAGCCATGCTGATTATTTTTTGCCATTGTTTGACTATGGACAGTTTAATGATATTCAAACTAATGATCTCAGAGCATTGATTTGTTCTGCCTCTAATGGATTATAGTACATTAAAATTCTTACACATTCCCATTTTACTTTTGAAAATGAAGGGGAAAGTATTTTGGATTTGCCCAAGCTTAACATCCTTTCTATACTGTGCACTGTAATGAACATTCTCATCATAATGGGTGTTAATTTTTTATCATGATAATCTGTTATGAGAAACACTCCAGAGAGTGATATAGACAAGGAAGAGTTAAGAATAAAGTCTCCATGAATACTGTTCTTTCAACAAGGCTAGACCTTCCTTCTCTGCAGGGAAAAGAGCAGGATACCTTTGCCTCAATATATTTTAAACACATAATTTTATTCCCAAGTTGCAAGAAAGGGGAAAAAAATTATGGTCCCTCCCAGGTTGCCTCTCCTTTGCCTATTATGACACCCTCTCTGGGCCGACTGTGAGGTCCTGAGCTTAGGGAGCCAGTCTTCTGCTTCTTTATTATAGTGAGTCAGTGACTGGCTTATAATAAGCACCCAAGAAATGCTGTTGAATGACAAAGATACTACTAGAGGTCTCTAGGAACATCAAGTTCTCTATGGTCCTCCCTGGGAGAATGAGAATTTCTTAATCTGCTGGAAAGATGCAAGCCACACTGGAGGAAGGAGGGGGAAATTTCTACAACCTGGTGATAGTTGTAGAGTTCTCTGATCTTCCTCCCCTCTTCATGGTCTCTTATAAGTGGAAGCTTTATGGCCTCATCTTGGCCATCCCCCTCCTGCCATGTCCCTTACATACCTTGTTTTTTTTATATCTAAGAAAGACCCAACTATGTGGATTTTCCAAGGTGCTGTGGTATGCTTCTGCCACCATACACTTCCATGTCCTGTATTTTCTTCTTGGAACGCCCACTCTCCTGTTTGCCTTCCTTCAGGAGTACCTACAAGAGCCAACTCCTTGGTAATTCTTCTTCTAGTTGACATTCCTCCTCATACTACAGGCATAGTCTGTACTTCCCCCATCACACTATGTTTAATTACTATGTACATAGCTACGTTTTAGACTGTAATCTCCTTGAGGGTAAGGTATATGTAAAGAACATATCCCATGCCCAACACAGTGCCTGGCACAAAGAAGGGCCTCAATAGATACAAATGGAAGAGATGAAGAATGAGATGATCTAGAGCAACAAAAAAGGACGAAGAGAAAATCCTCATTGTGTTTCATGGAGGATGGAGTATGATCTATGCATTAAAACTGCATTGATAATTTTTTGAGGGTTTTAAGGGAAAGTCATGAGAGTGAGATTCTGTGGTGAAGGGAGGTCATGTTTTTATTTCAGCCAGGCCTCTGTTTCAGCCCCCAGGCTGGTGCAGGCACTAAGTAACCAGGAACCTGACACAGTTATGAGAACTGAAGGAGAAAATCACTGAGTCAGCTTGGAGTGGCCCAGGATAGAGAAAAGCAGCCCTTCACTTTTGTACTGTGCCAGACATACTATTTAAACTATGTTGAATTTGGAAGAGGTATGTAGGAAAATGGCTAAGAAAGGCTATTGTTTCACCTTTGCATTAAATAAAAGCCTTGGTAGGTTGAGGAGAATTTCTGCTTTAGCTTCCCATCCTCTCCAGTATACACTCACTACAGAAGCTACAAATAGAGAGATGGTTGCTGTAAGGGAGCTAGAACCATCTAGCACAGCACCATCTGATAGAAACACAATGTGCCATTATTAATTTTAATAGTATATTTATTTAACCTGATATGTTCAAAAATATTATCTCAACATGTAATCAATATAAAAATTATCAGTGAGACGTGTACATTGTATTTTACTAAGTCTTCAAAATCTATTTGTAGTTTACACTTAAATCTTATCCCAATTCAGATACTACATTTTCATTAGAAATGCTTGAGGTATAATTACATTTCATAAAATGTACTATTAAAAGAGTAGATTCATCTACCGCTGTTATTCCAAATATATTAAAAACCTTTTTAGTAATTGAATCAAATATTAGTTTAAATTTTACCTTTTAATGACAGTTAAAGAAAAGTAAAAATACAGTTTCTTAGTTACATTAGCCACATCTCAGGTGCTCAGTAGTGGCACAGGGTTAGTGGTTCCTGGATGGGACAGCTCAGGTCTAGCAAGACCCATCATTTCACAAGCTCACAAGCTGAGACCCAGAAAGCCAGTCTGACCTTCACTGCCCCATGGTTGGGCAGAGGGGATTGGGTGAGAAGACCTCCCTGACTTGTAGAGATTTCCTCCAAGCAAATGATGACATCATGGATTCTCCTTCTTTTGGTGAAATCAGCTATATTCAGGCAGGCGATAGATGCTTGAGTTGATGTACCCCAGCAGGGTAAGTTCATCAGAAACGCAACAGTGGGACACTCTCTGGGTTCCTTCCTTATCGTCCTGAGTTTAGACTTTGGAATACTTATTTGTTTTACCCTGTCTTCATATTGTTCAAAGGACTGCCAAAGACTGCATCTGACCTATCTGTTGTCACTCCACCCCTGCTGCTCCCTCCTCCTCTCTCCTTCAACATGAGGTGATGAGAATCACAATTAAGATCAATTTGGGAGGCCAAGGCAGGTGGATCACTTGAGGTCAGAAGTTCAAGACCAGCCTGGCCAACATGGTGAAGCCCCATCTATACTAAAAATAGAAAAATTAGCCAGGCGTGGTGGTGCATGCCTGAAATCCCAGCTACCTGGGAGGCTGAAGCAGGAGAATCACTTGAACCTCAAAGGCGGAGGTTGCAGTGAGCTGAGGTTATGCTGCTGCACTTCAGCCTGGATGACAGAGCAATACTGCGTCTCAGGAAAAAAAAAAACCTCAAACTGCTGTTGGGTGCATTCAAAATCTCACAACTTTGTGGCCCCAGGAACATAATTATTTGATTAACGGTAATTATTTGGTTAAATTCTTTGAATATTTTATTCCTGGTTAAACTTTGATTAAAAATGACTTTTTCCAGAGAAAGTCATTTTCCAGAGAATATGAGTGGGAATACTTATGTATAAACTTAAATCTGAAATCAAGCAATTTTTACAGATATAATTTCCTTTAAAAAGCCAATCCTGAAATTCCTGAAGAGTAAGTATTTGGGAGTACTTGGGAGAAAACAGGCTATGGTACTATAACCTTGACTCAAGCTTTTCAACTGGCTCCCAATTACCTGGCCCTTACACTCTTTCTTTGAACTTACTGTTTAAAAGAACAGCCACATATTTTAAGGCAGGCCGTGGTGGTATCGGGATACAAATTTAAAATCCCTAGTAAATATGACACACACCAATCTTATTTTTAGCTTCTGTTCCTAAGAACTGACTATTTCAGAGAGATATTGATGCCTGCCTTATGTTGCTCTCTTGCAATATGCCTGATATTTCCCCTTTAACTTGTTCAAAGTGTTAATCTTCTTTCAGAACAAACCATAGAGCCTCTAGGCCCATTGTTAACAGAGTTTAGGGACTAAAGGATCTTCTCCTGGGATTTTAGGTTTTTAAAAAATGTTAATCTCATATCATCTTGTAAAGTGTCTTGAAAGTCAAGAAAAGATGAGCCATGTAAATAATATAGATATTTCAGATATTTTGGCATTTATATTAAACAGATAACATTTTCTATTTAAAAGAAAAAAGATCATTGTTTTCCATATCTCTGAATCACCTTTTCAGGTGTGGTTAAGAGAGCTTTCCTGTTTTAATTCTGAATTTAGATTAGAGATTAAAATAGGTATTGGGTAACCTGTTAACCAGTATTGATATTTCAGTAGACAAGCTTCATGATGAAAGTCACGTATTTTTTAGAGGACCTAGTGATAGTGTCATTGCTGTTACAGTCAAACCTCAGTCAAACAAACTGTTTTACCTAGAATGTAATTTTCAATGAAAAAAAGGAGGGAAATAACAAGTAGAAAACCAGGAATATAATAAAATAGACAAAATGCAGAGCAAGACTCGGTGTCAGTTGACATTCTGTCTTATTTTCTACACCTCTGTAATCTATAGTTTTATAGAAAGGAGGAGGACATTGAAATGAGTGGCCCTAGAACACAGTGCGAATTATCATCTTAAAATAACAATTACAATTATGTCTTGGATATAGCACTATACTTAGGAACGCTGGAAAATGAATGGTTACATCTTAGGAAGATGTTTAAACATGAATTAACCAGTTAATCAACTAATATATCACATTTTCAAGCAATCTTTACTTGTTTTTTTCTTTTTCTTTTCTTTCTCTTCTCTTCTATTTTCTTTTCTTTTTTGAAACAGGATCTCACTCTGGTTGCCCAGGCTGGAGTGCAATGGCGCAATCTTAGCTCACTGCAGCCTCTACTTCCCGGGCTCAGGTGCTTCTCCCACCTCTGCCTCCTGAGTAGCTGGGATTACAGGTGTGTGTCACCATGCCCTGTTAATTTTTTGTATTTTTTTGTAGAGACGGAGTTTCGCTATGTTGCCCAGGCTGGTCTTGAACTCCTGGACTCAAGCAATTGGCCTGCCTCAGCCTCCCAGCATGCTGGGATTATAGCATGAGCCACTGCACATGACCACTAATCTTGATCAGGGATTTAATGTATTTTGTATATTCATGCGACTCAAAAACAACATGTTTTATGTGAAATAAAAACACCATCCTTTAAAAAGTGTTATGATGGATCCGTCTCTTTAGTGTTTCATACAAAATGAAGATATCTCAAGGAGATTCTTCAAGATGAGTAATGCAGCTCAACTGAGGCCAAGGTCCTGAAAGTTCATGTCAAGAACACAAAAGTGATTCTGAGATTTTTTTTTCTGCCTCCAAGTCTCACACATTGCAGGTAGATAATCTTAGCACATTTCACAAGAAATAACTAATATCCAAACTATAAAGCTGATGTCAAGTAAGTATCTAACCTGGGATTGCTTCTCCCAGGTCCATTTACAAATACAGTCCTCTTGACCTCTCAAGGCATCCCTTCTCATGGGTTCACATCTCTGATCATGAGAACATTAATTCTATATATAACTAATGCATAGCATAGTGCTTCATATTTTGTGTGGGAAAGAACTGATTACCTGGTTTAGCTCATAGAGTAACCTTTACTGTCTGCCTGATGAGCCAGATGATGAAAGAAATAAAAGAGAGGTCAAAATATAGGGGGAAGGAGGAAATGCTCCAGATGCCATAGTTTCAAACGCTAGGAACTAAGGTTCATTTAAGCTGAAAAGAGCTTAAGTGGCTGCAACTCACAGAATCAACATGAATACTGAAAAAAAGAGGCCAAGAACACAAGCAGAAACCAAGAAGTCATCAAAATGACAGCCAGATCCCACAACAAAATAGAAGGTTTTTAGTAAATCTGTGGCTAGTGAACCTAGGAGAAGTATGAAAAGCAGGAGGAAAAAGCCAAAATAAGCAGCTGCTCTAGTACAGGCAAGTTGATTGATGCTCCCTCTGTGATAGAAAAGGACTAAAGTGAGCAACCTGGCTGTCTCTTCTTGCAAGATATGGTCCGACATTGGGGCGAGAATTGATTTCTGTTTGGGCACCTACTAGGCCAGCCTTAGTCAAGGCACTGAGCCCTAGTATAAGCCCACATAATGCCACCATATGCACTGAGCAAACCTGTGTGCTGCTGGACACAGGAGGATGTTGGATGTTATAGAACAGGTCAACTCTTCCACCTTCTTACTGAGTGCCTCTATCACAGTGCTTAACTTTTGATGTGCACAAATACTCTGTGCCTCTGGATCTATTTTGAAAGGTCCCTTCGTATACTTTTTTCCTAAACACTTTGCTACTTATATCCTCTAATCGTGACCTTCCAGCCAACATATTAGTTGTTGCTTATGCATCATTATAGACAGAACGTTTTATCATACAAAATGAGATATTAACCAAAGTTATTTTGATCCAAGTAGAATCATAATGGTTTTCCCTCTGCACTGAATATGGGGCGTACACCCAATGGAGCTTTAGTTTCAGCAATCTGTATCTAACTTATGCTAACATATTACTTATAACTTTTCCATGCTCAAATGTTTTCTAATTAGACAGCTAGCCACAGGATATTTCTATTTAGGGTGAGAGAGGAGTGACGGTGCAGCAGGAGTCAGAACCCCGGGGAGTGTGAGCGAGTGTGTCATGAGTGGTGTTTGCTGTAGGCCAGTGTAGAACACTTTCCTGTGCTGATGAGGTGACAGTGGATTTCCTGGCTTAATAGTTAGATGAATCAGACAACACTTCAGTTACATAATGCGTAGTTTGTTTTGATAGTCACCTGGTATCTAGTGGTCAAGGTTTAATCCTTACTCAGGCCCAGTAGCAAACCAAGACATCTTTCTCAAAAGAAGAGTAGTAATGGAATAAAGAGACCACACTATTATTCTAAAATCTAAGCACCTCTTTTGTGACTCACTTCTTAGGGACATGTGTTTGATTTGCCATAGACACTTGGAGTACCAATTATGTCAGCTGGACCGTAATTTCCAATTAGCATAGCCATTTGAAAGTAAAAACTTTCAAACCATTGGGTAAATGAATTGAATAAGTATGTGCAAATATTGAACATGTTGCCTATAAAACCCAGAATGGCCCACTAAGCGTTTTGACTCTTAATATTAAAGAAATAAAGTATTCACATATACTTTGGAGTTTACCAGATGACTAAACTAATAGAGACATTCTTAAGGTAGCAGGTCTCTATATTTTGAAAGATTTTTCCCCCTGTCCTCTGGCCTACATATGTCTTAACTGGGTCTTAAAGGTACCAGCTACAGCTTCCTCTCCAGGTCCTGCTGGCATGATGCTCCATGTTGAAGGTGAGATGGCCAAGGGCTACAGATAGAGAGCTGGCTCAGCCCTGATGTGGGATAATGAAGATGCAAAGAGAAAGGCGGTAGTCCTTTGGCTGTCAAGCAAGGCTCAGTGTAGAATATAGTTTGGAGGTATTCCCAGGCCTCCATATTTTTACCTACATTCAATTGCTCATTATTCTTGATCATTGCTGTCACGTTCACATAAATCACCTAGTGACACTAGCAATTCCACAGAACTTATTCAGAAACCCACGGAATTTAAACTTTGCATTTGACTTTGACATTTTTGTAGATACTTATCACAAGCAGAGAAAGTCCCTGGGTCTATGCCTAGAGCTAAAATATGGAGATTTGAGCCTGTCATCTATTTCTTAAAGCTATCTAGTCTCATTAGAAGTAGCCACCTCACCCTAGTGTCTTTAAATTCTTCATACCATTCACACTATTCAATAGCGCTGACAATTTGATTCCCTAAATCCTTATTTTCAATGGACATTTCATTAAAGATCACCATAGAAGAAATATTATGTGGCTATTTGTTATAGCTGGCAGATTCCCATTCCTGAACTCATGTTGAATTTTCATTTTTTTAAACATCAGCTAGGGCAGATAACCAACACCAGCTTCCTGTGTGACTGTCTTCTGATAGCAGTTTCTGTACCAGTCTGAGTTCATGGTTGCTGACAATAGAAACTAATTCTGATTAAATTTAGACAGAAGAAAGTTTTGTTGAGAAGATATGAGATACTTGTTAGAATTGATCAAAAAAAAAAAAAAAAAAAAGAAGAAGAAGCCAGAGCATTAAGTTGGAAATAAAAAGTAAATTAGGTAGCTGCTGTGGACTGGATTGTGTATCCCCACTATTCGTATATTGAAGCCTTAACCCCTAATATGACTATATTAGGAGATAAGGCTTTTAGGAGGTAATTAAGTTTAAATGAAGTCATAAGGGAAGGATCTCTAATTGGCGGCCTTATTAGAAAAGGAAGAGAAAGAGAGAGAGATTTTTCTCCCTGTGTGTGCATTCGCTGAGGAAAGGCCATGTGAGGACACAACAAGAAGGCAGCTGTCTGTGAGCCAGCAAGAGAGCTTTCTCCAGAAACTGAACTGGCTGGCACCTTGATCTTGGACTTCCCAGCTTTCTCTGTGAGAAAATAAATTTTCCTTGTTTAAGCCACCCAGTTTATGCTATTTTGTTATGGCAGCCCAAGCAGACTAAGGCAGCAGCTAACACAGCAAGATCATACCACTGAACCTTCCTGCTGAGAAGACCTGAGCCTCCTGCACTTCTTCTCACTGGATACTCTCTATTATGCTCATGATTTAAACTCTGTAGTCACTGCTGCTTTGGAAACCTGTAACTCTCTCTGCCTCTTGACAGTGCTTCCTCAAAATTTAAAGAGCTGTATGAAAGTCCATTAGCTAGGCCTAGGTTACGTGTCCCTGTGTTCGCTGTGAGGGACGAAGCAGAGAAACAACTGCCCCACTTCAGCTTCCCATAATGTTTGGCGATGCTGTTACTCAACTTTGATCTGTTTTTATATCCTCCCTTTAAAAACAACAGGTGTTTGGATGCTAAGTGGCCAAGAATATATATTGGAAAAATGCCCACTTTGGTGTAAGAAAAAGAAAAAAGGGAGGTAAAGAGAAAAATAATATTTATTATGTGTTCAGCACACTCGTATACATTATTGCACTTATAGTGTTGCTACAGAATTTACTCACCTTATAAATCAGAGGTGCAGAGAGAATGCAGTTTCTTTATTTTATCTGCAGCCACTTATAATGCTACTAGTTGACATAGAGAAAATATACAAAATAAACAACTTTAGTTCACTCTCTTGTTTTAAACACTCCTTGTTAGTATGTTCCATTAATCTTGGGTAGAAATGCCCAAACTCATAGAGTCCTCCTTTCATCTATTTCTCTCTCTGAGGTCATGGCCAATTGTAGAGGGAAGAAAGATGAGGTTTACATGATCTGATGGCCTTGGTGGAGGTAGGGAGGATGAGGGTCTCTGGCCTTGTGCTAGTTCCTGGCAGCATGCTGCCTGACATCTGTGGCTCTCTGGAATGATGTCCTTTGTCCATTTGAGCACTGGGACCCAGTGCTAGAGTGTGTAGCTGGTGAACTTGTGATTTGTTCTTTTGGCTTACTGTGGCAATGTTCCTAGGGAGCATTGGCTATCTCTCTCTTGATAATTTGGTCTTCTCTCTGCTGTCATTGTCTCCAGACCATGAGTCAATACTCTATCTTTTTTCCATCCTAGAGGTCTACCCTCAACCCATGCCATGCCTTTATCCCCCACAGCAGATCTCTTGGCATACTGATTGTCACTTTAGTGCCCATGACTCAGAATATTTAAGGGAGGTGCTCACCTGTTCCTCTCTCAGTCTTATCATGCCGGTCACCCCCAAGGAGGCTTAGATGCCTGTGGTGAATAAGATCTACTGCATGATGGTCTCCTTTCAGATTCCCAAACAAGGAGTGTGGTTCAAAAACGCTGTGCTCATTCCTCCTCTTAGTTTAACACTCTACCTCTCCTAATGCTTCCCCCAGAAAGTGAAAATCCAGATAGATCTGAAACTTTTTCTCTTCTTTTTCCGAAATGCTCCTATCTGGAAATAAATTCCCCTGTTTAACTTTCTCTAATTTATATCTTCATTCTACCATGGAGTCTCAAAGTTACTATTCAGGACAGAAGGAGTGATCTTTGAAGTTATTGATATCTTAAATGGTAAGGAAGACAATTGGAATATCCTTTCTCCCTCAATTGAACTTGGCTCTCAAACTATAGTGGGATTACAAAATTCAATATTTGAGGTGGAGGCTGAATCTTAGCCGTTTTATTTTTGTTCTTCTATATGAAATTCTAATCTCTCTACTGAAAAAAAAATTATGAGGCATACAAAAAAAACAAAAACAAAAACAGAAAGTCTGACCTCTACATAGGCAAGGAAGCAGGCAACAGAAACTGCCTGTGAGAGCAACTAGCTGGATTTAACAAAAGACTTCAAAGTTGTCTATGTGTGTATGTGTGTTTTCAGAGAACTAAAGGAAACCATACTTAATGAAGTAAATGAAAGTATGATTACTATATTTCACCAAAAAGAATATCAACAAAGGGTGGAAATTTTGGGGGAAAAACAAGAACCAAATGCAAATTCTAGAGTTCAGTACAAAAACTGAAGTGAAAAATTTGTTAAACACACATAACCAAACATTGAACTGATAGAAGAAAAGAATTAGCAAACTTTAAGATAGATTGGTAGGGAGTATCCAGTCTGAAGATGAGAAAGGATAAACAATGAAGAAAAACTAAGAGATCCTTAGAGATACGTGGAATAGCATTAAGCAAATCAGCCTACAGGTAATGGGAATACCAGAAGGATAGATAAGAGAAAAAGGAGTAGAAAATATTCAGATAAATAAAGGGATTAAACTTCCCAAATTGGATGAAAAACTTCAACTATAAAAACCTGAGAGGCTCTAGACTCCAAGTAACATTAATGCAAAGAGTTCGACAGACACATCGTAACATAAATGCTGAAAGCCAAAGACAAGGAAAATATCCTGAAGGCAGCAAGAGAAAATGAATTTTCACTTACAAGAGAACCCCAATAAGATAAACTGCTGACTTCTCATCAGAAACAATGATGACCAGAAAACAGTGATGTGGTGTATTTCTAGTGCTCACAGGGGAAAAAAACACACACAACTATCAATCAAGAATCATTACCTTCGTCTCCGATAAAACAGACTTTAAAACAACAAAGAACACAAGAAACAAAGAGGGACATTACATGGTGGTGAAAGGATCAATGCAACAAGAAGAGCTAACGATCCTAAATATATACGCACCCATTACAGGAGCACCCAGATACATAGGGCAAGTTCTTAATGACTTACAAAGAGACTTAGACTCCCACACAATAATAG
>PVKP010036491.1:0-22419 GCA_004027715.1 Plecturocebus donacophilus | reverse complement strand
GCATTGGTCATGCGTGCTTAAATGGTATTCTTCACTTATTACTTAGGTTAGGCTGCTTTTGTACTTTGAGAAGCTGATTGAAAAATCTGCTTTAGCCCTCCATTTTTCTGCCCCAGAACAGTCTTAGAACTTCTGAACACAGGGAATGCTTTTTCCAAGAAAGAGGCCCACTCCCTTAACATACAGCTGCATAGGAGATACAGAAGTGACCAACAAAAGCCAACAAAAGGAACCAAGAGGAAGGGAAGATTGTTACTTTATTGAGCTTCCTATAGTAATCTCCAAGCCCTGAAAAGATCCTAGTCTTTCTTTATGTTATTTTATTTTCTATTGAAGAATAACTTATATGAAGTACAATAATTTTATTTGTACAACTTGGTGAATTTTTACCTATGAATACAGCAATGTCATCATCGTCCAGATCAAGACTTAGAAAATTGTCATCACCCCAGGAAGTTCCCTGAACTTCATATAAATGGATTCCAGTAGTGTATAATCTTTAGATATTTCATCCATGTTGTTATATATGTAAGTAGTTTGGTCTATTTGTTGGGGTATGCAATATTTTATTATATGAAAGACTATAATTGATTTATCTGTTCTTATATAACTGTACATTTGGCTATTATGAATAAAGTTGTTTTGAGTAGTCATGTACAGGTCATGTTTTTAGGCATAGACAATCATTTCTCTTGTATATACCTAGGAGTGGAATTGTTGGAACACAAAGTAAGTATAGATTTGCTTTATTGCCAGTTTTTCAAAGTGGGAAAAGAAGTCTACTTGTACCAGCCATGAATAAATTCCAGCTGCTTCTGCTATTTGACAACATTGGTACTGCCTTTAAAATGTTAAACATTCTAGTGGTTGTATTCTTTCTCTTTTGCCCTTGGTCCATATCATGACTCTTCCTCCTTGGACTTAGTTCTTTCCAAAAGAACTAAGCAGCTTCTTAACAGGTTTAGCGAGGAGTGTTCTTCTATCAGGATTTTTTTTTTAATTTTGGCATTGGCTTCCTGAACTGAGCATTAGAGAGCTATGATTGATTAATGATGTCTTTTATCAGCTTGGAAGGAAAAATATTAGAAAACATGCAAAATATGTATCATCCTGAATTTAAAGTATGCCACTACCAAATTCCAAGGAGCTATGACATGATCTATTATTTTCTCTCTTAGTATGTGAAATCATATCATCAGTTTTGAATCCATGAGACCCTGTTAAATTAGTTAATGTATATCTGAAGGACCTAGTCTATGTTGTAGTAATTGTACCATTAATACACGAGTGAAGAATAACCCTCTCCATTGTCAGCACTCTTACTGAAGAGCATAAAGCAAAAAAGTTGCTCATCATCCCTTGATGCTGCAGATTAACTCTTCTCATTTTTTTAATCAGAAAAAATTTTCTTCATTGAAAATAATACTTATTACACTTTTAGTCTGAAGCAGGATCATTGTATTCAAAGTTTTATTTTATTCACATAAAGCTAATGAAACTAATTCAGTCTTAATAATTACAATTTTAAAAGCTTAATTTTATGTATTAAATAATCATGGCTTGTCCCTCAAATTTTGCTTGATATTTCCAACATGCATCTATTGTAATTAGTAGTTTTAAGTGTAATGCTATGTAGAAAAGAGGTATAGTCTACAGCCCTTCAACATTCCCAAGGGATAGAACCCAAGACCTTTCACAAATACAGACATCTGTGATTTGGAAACATGTAATTATTTGGGTTTGTTGTTAAATATAAAATCTTTGGCTTTGTTTCTAAAATACTTCTTGAGCCTTCTTGCCCATATTTTAAAAATGTGACTGAGCCACATTTTAACTTTGATGATGAAATTTCTCTCAGGGGGTGGGTTACATCATGGCACAAAATTAGTATTATTCCGCAAAATTCATGCTGTAAGTAACAAAGAGTGAAGAAAGGCAAATTCTTGATAGTTCGCTGGTTCTTTTAGTGCTCACTCTATGTACTCACTAAAAATATCCAAATGGATGCTTCAGGAAAATTTAAGTTATTACATTTCCAAAAATATTTTTTGAATAAAATGATGAAAGGTATCCCAAAGACCTTCTCCCAGACTCAGACACATAGGCCCTGAGATGTCCAAACAGATGACCTTATCCTGACCTCTCCCTTCCTGTGGCTGATTCATGACCTTGGTAGTGATTCACATATTCATAGACTAGTACAGTTCATTCCCTGATCACTGAACCCATCTCCATTTATATGAGGTACTGCTATGTTAATTATATAATAAAATTCATGCTGTATGGGGTTTGGCGCATTTTTCTATGTTGATGTGATCTGAAATAATCCCTCAGAAGACTGAGGCAGTTCCTTACATCATCTGTCTTTATCAGGAGTTTTGGATATTCTAGCATCTCCACCATTTGTCTTGGGATACTCACCTGAGGAGCTAAATAAAAACACAGATTCCTTTTTTCCTTCATAGACCCATGTAACTGGGCTCCCCTAAGAGGGAAGCTGAGCATCTGTAGCTCTAACAGTCATTCTAGATAATGGTTATGATGTACTAAATTTTGGAAATACCTTTATAGTGGAGGGACTGTGTTTTCTCCCATGGGTTTTATTTATATACAGTACATGTGAGTCATGGCTGTACCATGTAAAACAAAATTTATCCATATATTTATGTTTATTCCTTCATCTATCAGTGTGTTTCTCCATCCCTCCATTCATGCATTGCTTTTCTGTTTAGTGTTTTAATGATTTAGCCACTACTTTACGGAGCATCTAAATCAGCCTTGACAATGGATTTGTGTGACTTTGAGGAAGTTAGCCTTTTTGTTACAGTTTCCTCATTTGTAAACTGAATATAATGAGAATATTAACCTTCCAGTTTATTATAATAGTGAAATAAGAAAGCATGAGTAAATTCTTAATACAGTGTCTGGATTAAGATAAGGTATCATAAATGTTAATTCCTTTTACCTTTTTCATTAAAGGACTATAGTGCTTTATAGAAGCACTTCATATAGTGATATATCTACTATTTGGGTTATATAATATAAGCATTTAATACTGTAGATTTTCTTCTAAGCATTGGTTAGCTGCATCCCACAGAATTTGAAATGTAGTATTTTATTTTTGTCCACTTCAAAAAATATTTTCAAATTTCCTTTGTGATCTTCTCTTTGACCAATTGCTTGTTTAGAAGTGTTGTTTTATTTCTATATATTTGAAAATTTTCCTTTTATTTTTCTGTTATTGATATCTGATTTAAATACTTTGAAGTCAGATAACATACTTTATATGATTAAAGTTTTTGAAAATTTGTTAAGGTTCGTTCTATGATCTATGTCATGTATCTTAATAAATGTTACACGCACACTTAAAAAGAATGTATCACCTGCTGTTGTTGGCCGGAATGTTCTATAAAAATCAAATAAAACCAGTTTGTTAGTGGCATTTTTCTTCTATATCCTTATTGATTTTCTGCCTTCCAATTCTATCAATTAGTGAAAGAGGAGTTTTAAAGTTTCCAACAATAACCATGGGTTTTTTTCATTAATTTTAGATTTTTCTTTCATTTTTAAAAGCTCTCTTTTTAGTACAAATACATTTAGGATTTTTATGTCTTCTTGGTAAATTGAACCCTTTACAAAAATGTAATGTCTTTCTTTATTTCTGGTAATTTTCTTTGCTTTGAAGATTAATTTGTCTCATGTTAATATTGCCACTCCAGTTTTCTTTTGATTAGTGTGTGCATAACACACTTATACCCATTCTTTGTCTTTTAACCTACCTAGTTTGCTGTATTTCAAGTGAGTTTCTTATAGAAAGAATATAGTCACTCTGACAATCTCTGTCTTTAAAATGGTGTGTTTGATCATTTATATTTAATGTAATTATTAATGTTTCAATTAATGTCTACTGTCTTAAGATTTATTTTTTGTTTGTTCCCTCTCTTTTTTGTTTTATTGTTTTCTTTTTCTGTCTTCCTTTGAATAATTTTAAGTACTCCACTAAAGTATTTTTAGTATTCCATTTTTTAAAAATCTATAGTTTACTCTATTTCTTTGTATAATTTTTAGTATTTGTTATAGGGATTACAATACATATTTAACTTTTTCAAGTCTACTTAGAATCAATTTTTACCATGTCAAATACAATGTAGAAATTTTGACAAACATATAGATCCACATACCCTCCCCATTTTATGTTTTAGTTGTCTTATATTTACATATATCAAAAACTTTATCAGATAATGTCATACTTTTTACTCTCATAATTCAAACATATTTTAAGGAATCTTAGAAGAAAAGTATAGTCAGTCATGTTCACCTAGGTACTTATTATTTCTGTTCCTCTTCCTTAATTACTGATGTTCTGGTGTAATTTCTTCTCTGTCTAAATAAATTGATTTAGTAATACTTTTAGAACAAATTTGCTGGAAATTAATTTTTAATAGTTTTTCTTAGCTGAGACTGTCTTGGAATATCTTCATTTCACTTTCATTTCTGAAAAACATTTTTGGTGGATATAGAATTCTGGGTCAATAATTCTGTTCTTTAAACACTTCAAAAATATTTCAATTCCTCTGGAATAAATGGTTTCTTATGAGAAAGCATAGTTTTTCAAATTTTGTTATCTTATAAGTAATATATCATTTTTCCTTGAGGTTCACTAATTCTTTATTCCATCATCTCCATTCTGCTATTGAACCTATTTAAATCTACACAGAGTTTTAAATTTTGATTATTTTATTTTTAAGTTCTAATATTTCCTTTGGTTCTTCTTTATATCTAGTATTTCTTTGCTGAAGCTTTTAAAATATTTCCATTTATTTCATTACTTCTTGGCCATTTTTTATAATAGCTACTTAAAGTATTTGTCAAATAATACCAACACCTGTGTCCTCTCTACTTCGGGTCTGCTGATTATCTTTTGCCATTTGAGTGAGATTTTCCTGATTGTTTTTATGATGGATAATTTTTAATTGTGTCTTGCCTGCTTTGAATATTACATTATGATACCCTGAACTTTATTCAAATCCTCTAGAGAATGTTACTTTTGTTTTTACAGGCAATCAACCTTATTTGGTTTAGACTGCAAGTTATTACTGGTCTCCTGTGGATCATGGTCTTAACATCTACTCTGTTTTTAAAGCCTTAAGTTCAAATTTGTCCCATGTGTGTCACTCATTAGCCAGTGTGAGACCTGTGTGCTGGTCTATTTTTTACAGCATACTGTTTTGTATCAGATCCACATACATACAGCATCTTGCTGTCACCCAGGCTGGACTACAGTGGCACAATCATGGCTCACTGTAGCCTTAACATCCCTGGCTCAAGAGATCCTCATATCTCAGCCTCTCAAATAGCTAGGACTACTTAGCTACTAGTAGGCATAAGCCACCATGCCTGGCTAACGTAAATTTATTTTTTTTAGAGATGGGGTCTTACTGTGTTGCCCAGGCTGCTCTTGAATTCCTGGCTCCAAGAAATCCCCCTGCCTTGGCCTCTCAAAGTGTTGGAATTACAGGTGTGAGCCACCACAGCTGGCCTATGTTCATCTTCTTAATTCTGTATTTTGCTGAGCAGAAATTTTTGATTTTCATGAAGTCCAATTTATCAAACTTTTAACTGTTTACTACATTTTGTGTCCTTTAAAAGATATAATTGCTTTCCTCAAAACTATTGACTTATTTTCTTCTTTTCTTTCAAAAGCTTTAGAATTTTAGATTTTACATATAGCTTTATGACTCATCTTGAACGGATTTTTGTGTGGGCTATGTTTCAAGGTTCATTTTTGACCACTACGTTTATCTAATTGCTCCAATATTGATTATTGTAAAGACATTTCTCACCACATTGAAATGCTGCAGTACCTTGTCAAAAATCATTAAAAATATCTATATTGTTCTATTTCTAATTCTCTATTCTTGTATCGTTGACCTGTCTTTGTATATTTAATCTATTAGCATACTATCTTGTTCATAGCTTTACATTAGGTTTTCAAAGCAGAAATCAGGTAAAATGAATCCTCTAATTTTGAAATTATTTGTCAAGTTTATTTTGGAAGTTCTAGTTACTTTGCATTTTCAACTGACAAAAAGGTGTACTGAGATTTTGAATGTTATTTCATTAAATCTACAGATGAATTAGAGGATGAATGACTAGCTGTAACATTTCCACTATGATTCTTACTGGAGATCAAGGGCAGTCCAGAAGAAATAAGAGAGGAGATAGTGGAAAGCCCAAGGTTGATATAGAATCACTGACAGAAGAGAAAGTGTGCCCCAAGTTGTTCAGATTGAAAAAGAATCCTGATGGATAAGTACGAACTACAGGGAAAGAGGCTTAAAAGACTCAAAGATGCAGGCTTGCAAAGGCAATGCTTCAGAAGAGAAAAGGCTAAAATGGAAGCAATAGCAACCCTTTGAAAACTGTGCAGTAAAGAGAAAAAGAGGCAAGAAACATATATTTAGGATCTTTCAAAATGAAATAATGTCAAACATCCAAGGATTTAGGACCACTCCCCATTTTCACTACATAAGCGATTAGATAAATAAACTGTACATTGCTCTTCTGACAAGGGGATGATTGTGAACTAGTAGTCTTAACTGACCACGCTATACTAACAGAGTGGTACAAGCACATGCCGTTCTGGGGTGAGCCCAAGAGTTCAGCACCAATTTTGTGAGGTCATATTTCTGAGGTGCTCTCTCTCCACTCTGTTCCTGGTAATTTCTGCCTCCCTGAAGCTCTCTATTTTAGTCTTTCAGCCAAAAGTCTTGAATTTTAGTTTCACCATTTTGATATGCATGTCCCATGACTGCACCCGTATGCAAAACCATGCAGTAAATGGTTAGAAAGAGAAAAAGCAATGAGTGTGTATGACTCCCTTGAAACCACAACTCCTTGGATCACAGAAAAAGACATCCAGTGCTACTTCTGTTGCTGCTACCATTGCCATAAAAGGAAATTTGAGAGAAAAACTGTATTCCCCCACACTCTCTATGTGTTATTAGTTATTTTTCTACCCCTCAAAGCAGAGGAGTTCCAGAGGGCTTCTCCTGAAGATGTACATTTGTGTCTAGGACACACTTTCAAGTTTTGGGTTGTATTGAGTTCAGCTTGTGGAATACTGGAGAAAAATAAAAAACGAACGGACACTCACTGCTGGTCTAGGTTTTAGAGCTGCATGTGTTGTGAGAGACAGGGTGCAGTGCATGTATTTCACCTTACCCTGAAGAAATGCCAGTTTTATTTTGTGTGACCTCGTTTTTCCCTCTAAGCATTGATAAGACAGCCCACTGATTGGTCCTTGGACGGCGGTCCCATACCCCTAATTGTGAGGTGCTTTGTGGTGCAGCCTTACTGACAGGTGGCAGTGGCAGCAGCTCATCGCTTTAGTTTGGTCATTTTACAAGTCTTTGTTTAAATGAGTAACATGTATGTAAACATTATATAACATTGGGTTATAGTCTATGAGCCATATTGTAAATCTTTTTAAATTATTTAAATGCCATTGTAATTTGTTAATATGACACTGTTATAGCCTATAACACATAACATAGAACATAAAACATTATAATTTTACTTTTATCCTCATTTTTATTTTAGTTTTAGATCTATTATCATATATGTTAAATGCTCACCACTGGTCTTCTTGTTAAACTGTCCCCAGGGATCTTTTGGTTACAGGAAGCTTGTACTCTAGTAAATTGTTCATGAAGGGCTTGTGGTTATAGAACTTCCTAATTCTTTGCATATTTAAAGCTATCTCTAGCCTTGATACTTAGAATACACCTTGACTAGATATAAAATTAGTGCTTCATACTTTTTTCCTTGAATTTTTTAAAATGCATCTTTATTGTTGTCTTTCATATGTGTTCTTTTTATGAAGAAGAGGCTTTGAGGATTTATTCTATTTAAGATCTAACGGTCTATCTACTAGAATATATCTATGGATTGACTTTTGTGGGCCAATTCTCCCTGGTACATGGCAAGTCCTTTCAATATTTTGGTATATGTTTTCTTTTATTTTTGTAACATGCTTTTGGATTATAGTTTTACATATTACTTCTTTTTTATAGTTTTGTTTTAAATTATACTTAAGTCGGATCTTGTTTGTCTTTCACTTCAAACACTTTTTACATGAACCTCTTTACTTCTTTATTCTATGTTCAGCTCTTGGTTATGTTTCTGTTTGGTTCCTATGTCCTTTATTAAATTTTCATTGAAATTCATTTTTTCTTGGGCAGATTATAATTTCTTCTCTATTTCATATGATTTTGGATTTTCTTCTGTACCTTTCAGAAGTTTAATCAAGTATCATTTTCTTTTCTGCTGCTTTTTGTCTACCTATTTTCTTGGTTTTTAGATTTCTGGTTCAAGGTGGGATTCTTTTATACTCCCAAACGCTTATGGGATAGTACTTAATTAAATCTGAAATGTTGTGTCATAGTTTTCTTCTGCTTTGTTATTGTTTTTGTGTGTGTGAGGGGAAGTGTTTACCAATTGAAAAGTTTTGATTTTCATTTCTATTATACCTGATTTTTAGTTTTGATTTAATTTTTTATTTTTATGATAGTTTTATAATAAATGAATATTGCTTGTACCTATGCCTGCATTTTGAGTTCAGATCTGTTAGTATACAGTGGTCTATAAGATTGCTAGTTCACAATCACCCTTGTCAGAAGAGCAATGTACAGTTTATTTATCTAATCGCTTATGTAGTGAAAATGGGGAGTGGTCCTAAGTCCTTGGATATTTGACATTATTTCATTTTGAAAGATCCTAAATATATGTTTCTTGCCTCTTTTTCTCTTTACTGCACAGTTTTCAAAGGGTTGCTATTGCTTCCATTTTAGCCTTTTCTCTTCTGAAGCATTGCCTTTGCAAGCCTGCATCCTTGAGTCTTTTAAGCCTCTTTCCCTGTAGTTCGTACTTATCCATCAGGATTCTTTTTCAATCTGAACAACTTGGGGCACGTTTTCTCTTCTGTCAGTGATTCTATATCAACCTTGGGCTTTCCACTATCTCCTCTCTTATTTCTTCTGGACTGCCCTTGATCTCCAGTAAGAATCATAGTGGAAATGTTACAGCTAGTCATTCATCCTCTAATTCATCTGTAGATTTGATTTAATGAAATAACATTCAAAATCTCAGTACACCTTTTTGTCAGTTGAAAATGCAAAGTAACTAGAACTTCCAAAATAAACTTGATAAATAATTTCAAAATTAGAGGATTCATTTTACCTGATTTCTGCTTTGAAAACCTAAGGTAAAGCTATGAACAAGATAGTATGCTAATAGATTAAATATACAGACAGGCCAATGGTACAAGAATAGAGAATTAGAAATAGAACAGTATAGATATTTTTAATGATTTTTGACAAGGTACTGCAGCATTTCAATGTGGTGAGAAATGTCTTTACAATAATCAATATTGGAGCAATTAGATAAATGTAGTGGTCAAAAATGAACCTTGAAACATAGCCCATGCAAAAATCCGTTCAAGATGAGTCATAAAGCTATATGTAAAATCTAAAATTCTAAAGTTTTTGAAAGAAAACAAGAAAATAAGTCAATGGTTTTGAGGAAAGCAATTATATCTTTTAAAGGACACGAAATGTAGTAAACATTTAAAAGTTTGATAAATTGGACTTCATGAAAATTAAAAATTTCTGCTCAGCAAAACACAGAATTAAGAAGATGAACATAGGCCAGCTGTGGTGGCTTACACCTGTAATTCCAACACTTTGAGAGGCCAAGGCAGGGGGATCTCTTGGAGCCAGGAATTCAAGAGCAGCCTGGGCAACACAGTAAGACCCCATCTCTAAAAAAAATAAATTTACGTTAGCCAGGCATGGTGGCTTATGCCTACTAGTAGCTAAGTAGTCCTAGCTATTTGAGAGGCTGAGATATGAGGATCGCTTGAGCCAGGGATGTCAAGGCTACAGTGAGCCATGATTGTGCCACTGTAGTCCAGCCTGGGTGACGGCAAGAACTGTCTCAGAAAAGAAAAAAGAAGATGAACAGGCAAGTCACATCTGAGAGAAAATATTTACAGTACATATATCTGAAAGCAGTCTTAAATGTAGACTATTAAAGAAGTCTTAGAAATTAACAATAAAATACAAACACCTCAATTAAAAGAGCAAAAAATTGGACACTCACCAAAGAAGATAAAGCAATTGCAAATGAGCAGAGAAAAATTTGTTCAACATCGTTTGTCATTAGAAATGCAAATGAAAACCATGATGAAATGCTCCTTTGCATCACCAAATGGCCAAAATAAAAAAGACTAACAATGCAAAATGCAGCAAGATTATGGAGCAACCAGCAATTTCGTACATTGCTGTGGGAGTGTGAAGTGGCATAGTCACTGTGGAACATTGTTTGGCTATTCTTATAAAGTGAAACATACATCTACATAAGAAGCAGCAATCCTACTCCTAAGCATTTACCAGAGATAAATGAAAACATATGTCCAAAATAGACATTTACATAAATGTTTATGTAAGATTTGTCCATAATAGCCCCTAACTGGAAACAATGCAAATGTGTCTCAGTAGAAAAATGGATTAACAATTTGTGGTTTATTCTTACAATGGAATACTATTGAGCAATAAAGAGGAATGAGTTACTGATATATACAAAGCATAGAAATCCCACATACTCTGGACTGAAAGAAGCCAGACGCACAAGACATATAATGTACAATTCCATTAAGGCCAATTAAGGTCAAACAGAGGCAAAACTAATCTAGCAGGATAGACACTGAGAGCTAGGGCTGCCGGTGGGAAGTGAGGAGCCCGGCCAGGGCATGAGGAAATCTTCTGAGATGTTGGGACTGTCTGACATCTTGTTTGTGGTGGTGGATACAAAGGTTGATGCATTCACTGAAGCTCACCACATCCTTCACTTGATATCTGCATATTTCACTCAAAGTAAGTTTCATTTATTTATTTGTTTGTTTGTTTATTTTTAAGAAACAGGGTCTCTCTCTGTCACCCAGGCTGGAGAGCAGTGACACGATCTCAGCCTATTGTAACTTCTACCTCCCAGGCTATAGCAATCTTCATGCCTCAGTGAGTATCTGAGACCACAGGCGTGCACCACCATGCTCGCTCATTTTTGTATATTTTGTAGAGACAAGATTTTGTCATGTTGCCCAGGCTGGTCTCAAACTCCTTAGCTCAGGCAGTCTGTTTCCTTGGTCTCCCAAATTGTGGGGATTATAGGTGTGCACCATGCCTGGGCCGTAAATTTCATGTCATTAAAAAGGCAAAAGAAAAAAAGACATCCAAAGTGAGTCCATATGCCAAATAAATTAAATGACACAAATAAAGACAGAGCAGCAATGCTTACAGCTATGTGACCTCATGCAAGTTGCATAACTGCTCTGAACCTCAGATTCTTCTGTAAATTCAGGATCTGTATCTTATGGGGTTAAGAGAATTATCTATGACAAGGAATATAAGGTATTTCCTAGAGGATTGGATGCTTAATGAGTAATCAGTATGTAGTCAATAAAATATTCTGTCTTATGGAGCCTTATACTTTGTCAAATTGTTAAGTAAAACACTATTTGTTCAAAATACTTCATCTTTGTCTCTATTTCTGCATCTGTATACGCTTCTTCTCATCAAATGAAGTGTGAACTCAAGTCCTTCACCAGTTTCACAGAGTTCTCACACTAAACATTTTGTGAGTCTGGTAATATTACTAACATCTTCTACTCTTCCTTCTCCATCTTTGAAGGAACTAGAAAATTTCTCCTCTCTGTGATATGCACAGCAATTCTATCCACACCAAGATGCTTGGAATATCACCTTCTATTATCAAGTGCGTGTGTGTGTGTGTGTGTGTGTATGTGTATGTATGTTTTCTTTCTAATGGGAGAATGATACTCTCTCTTACTGTAATAGTGTTTTCTGAGCATGTGACACTGATCTGCTTATTTTCTACAGTATCTACATTTCCATGCATCATGCTGTCTTCCTAATGCAGAGACCATGCATTGAGTGTCTGACATACCCAGGCCCCTGCTGATCCAGCAAGCAACTGCAAACAACTCTAGAAATGCTATAACCCTGTTGTACTGACTGGCCCCCAGTGAATGAGCAGGATTAGTTGGTGATGGCTCCAAACTTTGCCATTGAGTGTTCAGATCTGCACTTTAGGGGGTTTGAATAGATGCAACAGCATCTATTGACAGCATCTAGAAGCATCTAGAAGACAGCTGGAGAAGAGCATCTAGAAGGTAGTTGGGAAACAGCAAGTGAGAAGCAGAGAGAAGAGAATAGGTGGAAGCCACAGTTGGCAGAAGCCCTAAGGTGAGTGGCAATCAGTCCATGTGTGCTGGCCAGCACGTAGCTGAGAGCCTGAAAGCGAGAGCATGCAGCAGCAATAATTGACAACTGCTAAAGAAATCAGTGGATACCCGGGTTGCTGAAACTGGGTGAATGTTTAGTGATGTTCTACTTCTCTAGAAGGCCCGATTTCCAAATGCAGATGCATGTATTTCTCCATGAACCGCAGTTCTAAATGTGTTGCCTTTATTTATGTTCTAGCTTACCAATCTCATGCCCATTCAACTTAAGTGTCATTGAAGTCTCTCTTTGTTCTTTTCAATAAGAAAAGACCCAATTAAGGCAAGAATAGAAGAGCTATGGAGATGTAGAAATTCATAAAATTGTGCCCTAGTAATTCTGGTTTATCTAAAAGGAGGATCCTGTTCTTTCTCTCTTTCTCCCACTTTCTCTGACTCTGTTTCTCCTTTCATAAGCCGCCTCTTTCCTCTTCATTTCATAGGCATTCCCTCCATGGCCAAATATGATCAGAGCAGGCATGTACCCTTAACCCTGGGCAAAATCTCTTCTGTCATTTGCCAGGTATTTTATTTCACAATAGTTCAGGCTCAAGATGGCCAAGGAGTGAGTGTAAACTCTGACAAAGCACAGAAAACATTCTTCCCCTCATGCCTTTCTCAGAGTCTTGATGCACAGGCTCTCAATTCTGCACCAGATTGGGGCCTCCTCCACATCCTTGTCTCTGTTAAAGTGGTGGGGCAGGGGTGAATAAATGTTCTCTACAATCCCCCAAACCCCCAGACACACAATGTGCAACTAGGGGCATGCATGCAGGACCAGGGCCTTTTCACTGCACACAAATGATTGTCATCCCATTTCCACCAGTGGGTGCATACTGATGTCCTCCTGGGTTCTTGCTCTTGTTGCATCTTCTGGAGCCACTCTAGTTCTGCACAGCTCTGCTCAGGCCCAGCTCCTGCTTCCTTTTGACTCTGCTGATATTCTGTGACATCCGGGCACATTTTCCTGGGACTTGATGCTGACCTCCTACCTCCAGTTCTGCTGCTGCCTTTCATTTCCCCGAGATTGGTACAGGGCAGTCTTGTCCCTGTGGTGAGTGGACTTCACTGGAGAGCAGTGATTCCTTCAGTCAATTAACTTCAGGCCACTACTCGTACATGGTCACCCAGCTTGACGCAATGTTCCAACCACTGAGATCTCTGAGGAGTGTCCCACTGTATGGACTTTCAGCTCTCCAAGTGAGAACTGAGACAAAGTCCCCCTGGGCAGTACCCCCTGGGAAATGTCATTCCCCTGTGTTTGTGAAGTGGGATGCAGGCCTATGCCAAGTAGCTGAAGTCCTTGGGACCCTCTTTTAATAACAAATATTTGCGTTAGCTCTTCCTGAGTTCTGGGCTCCCTATTTAAATGAGCCTCAGGTGTCTGATTATGATCTGTCTCTGCCCTTTTCTCTGAATGACTGGTATACTCAGTTCCATCAGGACTGTTTATTCATGATCTTGTCCCAAGACTCCACACAAAGATGGATTTCACATAAATTTCTAGTACAACTCTAGTTCAGAGAACATACACATCCTGTGACTTTTCTCATAAAACGTTTCTTTTTGCATAACAAGAAAAAATAGAAGACCTGTAAGGGAAAAATAAGATTAAAATTGATCAAATGTGGCTAGAAAAGTTTCTGTAACACCACAGGAAAATGGCTGTACTTTCCCCTCCCACTCAAATTATTATCTTTCATTTTACTACAGAAGCTAAATTTTTGTTTGTTACACCACAGGACATTGAATTAGCATTGGAAGTCATCAACTAGGCAGAAGCTGGAGTCTGGTTGAAATGCCCAGTGACTTAGTATTCTAAGCTTCAGTAGAAGTAAAAGTGTGCAGTGGAGTGAACTTGAATTCAGGCATGTTAATTTTCATGTCTGGCTTATATAGGATGGAAAGAGATTCCATATATGAGTCCTTCTCATTACCTGACAGCACTGCCAACCAAAAGGCTGACCATACTAACTCGTTGGTCCATAGATGATCTTTAAGCAGAAAGTGGGTAAGGGGTGCTTGGGAAATTCCCTATGCTGCTCACTTCTTCAACTATGAACTATTACTTCATATGGACTCTTCCTACTAATTAACAACAGCCATTTGGCTGACTCCTATTCATTTTTCAAGTTCCAGTTGAGATGCCCCTTCCTCCAGGAAGTCTTTCCTGACAACCCAGCTTGAATTAAGGCCCCTTTCTGTTTGCTTTCTTAGCCCGGTGTATTTTTCTCTTCACATCAGTTATCATAGACCCCTTAAAATTATGCCATTCAGACTAGATTGCAAGCAATTTGAGATTAGAGACCAAGCCTGTTTTCTTTATTATGACATCTCCCATGGCCAGGCCAGCTCTTGACACACAGTGGGTATATTCTGTTTAGTTATACAGAGAAAGGGGTGGAATATAATGGTGTGTCTGCTGTATTAACTTATCATGAGGATCAGAACATGTGACACTTGGAGGGAACTTTGGAGGGGAAGAAGGCATTGGTGTGAGGGAGAAGGGAAGTTAAACCTTTAGAGATCAACTACTCTAACTTTTAAAGGATGAGAGACTGGAAACTAAGATCCCAGGGAGTGACATGAAATGCACGATTCCCACATGTGTGTGTTTCCATGTCTCATTGCACCACACGCAGAGCTTTTCTGGCATCCTCATCTGGTGTGTCTTCATATCCTAGTCACCTCGCAAAGCTCAACTTATCCCTGAAAACTCAATCCAAGCACTTCCTCCACCTTAAATCTCCCTAGGAGAGGCCTGTCTTCATCACCAACAATCCTATCAATTAGAAGTAAGCATCTCTTTTTTGGTCCTCTTTTGAATCTGTATTTCTATCAAACACACAAATATGGTTGTGTCAGTTCAGGGGCTTTGCACTCAAACTCACAGAGTTTAAATTGTCCTCTACCATGTATTAGCCCTATCACCTTGAACAAGTTACTTAGCCTCCTCATCTTTGTTTATTCACCTACTGTGTAAGTTAGGGTTCTACCAGAGAAGCAGAGCCAGTAGGAGATTATGTATATATTAAGAGATTTATTGAAAGGAATTGTTTTATACAGTTGTGAGAGCTGGCTACCCAAATCCAAAACCCACTGGGCAGGCTGTCAAGAAGGGCAAGCTGGAACTCTGGGGCACAAGTAAAAACTGTTGTACAAGACTGGAATTTCTTCTTCAGAAGAAGAAATTCTGATATTCTGTGACATCCAGGCACAGAATATCAGATTTTCCCAGGATTTGCTGCTGACCTATTACCTCCAGCTCTGCTGTTGCCTTTCATTTCCCCCAGACTGGTACAGGGCAGTCTTGTCCCTGTGGTGAGTGGACTTCACTGGGGAGCAGTGATTCCTTCAGTCAAATAACTTCAGGCCACTACTTGTACATGGTCACCCAGCTTGACGCAATGTTCCACGGCACTGAGACCTCTGAGGAGTGATAGCCCTCAACTCTGTTCTTAAGGCCTTTCAACTGATTGAACCAGGCCCACCTAGATTATCTAGGATAATCCCCTTATTTATAATCAACTGATTGTGTATTTTAATTGCATCTATAAAGTATCACAATGGCAACACCCAGATTATCATCTAGATAACCGGAGACTATAGCCTAGAAAAATTGACATGTTAAAAGTCCATCACACTTATTATGGGTGGGGGGAAGGTGTAAGAATAAAATCTACCTCATAGGGCCATTATAGGGATTAAATGGGTTTATTCATATCATGCATTTAGAATAGTATTTGGCAAGTGACAAGGCCCCAGTAAGTGTTAACTTTTAATACAGTGTTCATTGTACATTTCTATACTTATTTTTATATGTCTGCTTTCCCAACTAAGCTTTGAAATTATTCTATTCAGTTATGATGCACCCAAAGTTTGTAGAGACTGACCTTCAATCTGGGTTAGTTAAATCATTTGAATAAATAATTTTATTTCAATTTTGAAATGGCTCAGAGACAACCCAGTAGAATACCATATGAGGAATTTATTAATGAAGACTACTCCTCTTCATGGAATTTTTTCTTCACCTTGGAAGACTGCAGAGATGAAACATTTTGGGCCATTTTCCAATGAAGGAAAGGGCATGATGGTATCAGCTAAGTGAGTTCTACAGCTTCCATTTTAATGTGAGTTTCTAACGGTGTCACAGATAAGCTACAGTTTGACAGAAGGCCATGTAGCAGAAGGTCCACCAAGCGTCTACGGATTTGAAAATGTATTAAGCCTAAGAAAGTAAGTCATTTGATTTCTGTAGTTACTGTATAGACATTATGCAAGAACATCAGCAAAGAGTGTTTTACTTTCTTTTATGTTCCAGGAAGAAGTTCATTTTCACTGAATGTTACAACATGATGAAGGGATTTTCATTTCACAAAAGTTCGAATAATGACTAACGTTTAAGTTCACATATATCCGGGATGAAAAATTAAGTTATTCCATAGAGTTGCCCAAACCTTGTGGAATGTCATTTCCTGCACCCCTCTGTTCACATCCTGGTGGTAGATTTGTTTTGCACAGTGTAACTTAATACAGTAGGAGGCTGAAACTCATCAGTAATCTCTGCTTTTGTGTGGCAAGAATGGTATAGTATCTAAGGTCCAAAAACTATGGAGGCAGTGTTGAGGATTCACCTTCATCTTCATTTCTATCTTTCTTGAGATTTTTTTTTCCATCCATAGGCATTACTTCAACTTAGCACTTATCTGCAAATATTACCCTTAAGCACAGCTGCAAAGAGAGCTCAGTAGGGTGGCTTTAGAATGATCCTGTTTGGAAAGTTAAGTGTAAGCAGTGTTGAACATTTAAAAAATGAGGCTCCAACGCAGGTGCCAGTAAACAGTTTGTGCAACTTACTTGAGCTAAAAGATCACACAAAAGTATGCTGTTAACTTTTCTGTTCTATTATTCAATACTTTGTAGTCAGTTCAGAGAGCATGCATATGTTCTACACCAAACATATTCTATATCAAATATATATATGTTCTATATCAAAAGTAAGTATCAATTGCATTTATCCAATTTTATGTAGAAGCTCAATTCTTCCCAAAGTATTTGCATATTATCTATAAATAACCAAATATATAAAGTAAGTGTGATACAATTTCTAATTTCTTTTGTCTTAAACTGCTCATAACCAAAACATTTTTCAATGTGGCCAAATTTTTATTAACAGTTGTTTGAGACAGAGCATTCATGAGAACTTAAATTTGTTACTAACTAGATAAACGAACAGTGGATTGTTCTCTTATTCATTCACTTACCAGACATTTATCTAGTACCCACAATGTGCAGGAAAAGTAATAAATATCTGTAATATAAAGAGAAAATAAAAATTCCAATCTAGTTGGCAAGTTATCCAAACAGTGTTGTTATACTATGTTAGGAAGAATGAGGTGCCATGGGACAGCAGAAGAGGGGCACCCAGGCTCTAAGTCTTATAGCAAGCTTCCTTGAGGAAATGACATCCAACACTGAGACCTGAATGAATTCATTAGATAAAGAGAGAGAGAGAGAGAGAGAGAGAGAGAGAGTGTGTGTGTGTGTGTGTGTGTGTTTGTGTATGAGCATGCACATATACACACTCATGGAGAAAGATCTCAGACACATGCAAACTGTTGCAGACAAAGAGAGTAGAATACAGCAGCATGTCACATATCAGCTTACTGTGTTCAGTACAACTAAAATAGAGAAGATTTCCAACATGTTTGTTACAGGACAGAGGATGAGGGGGAAAGTTAAGACTGAAGAAGCAGAAGTCCAACAAAGAGGAGTGGTGGATGGATTTCAGAGCTATTCAAGAGGTAGATCATCAGGATTTTATTGAAGATAGTATTTCAATGGTGAGGGGAATAAGGAATCGAGGATTGAGCTCTGAGCTCTGGCATGAGTAAGAGGCTGATAAGTGATGCTATTAAAATTAACAATGAACACCGGAGGGGGCAAGGTTTTTAGAGGAAGATGACATGTTTTGAATTTGTCATGCCAGAGGAACACCAAGTGGAAAGATCCAGTGGACAGTTAGAAATGTGGCTTTCACTCTCAGGAGTCCCCTGGAGAGAAACAATTTTGAGATTTATTGTCTTGGAGAGGAGTGTTTCTCACCCGTGGCACTGGTGACATTTTGAGCCAGATCCAGCTTTGCTGTGGGGCTGTCCAGGGCACCATGGGATGTGCAGCAGCACCCTGGCCTCGCCCACTAGGTCTGTTAGCATGTCCAAGTCATGACAATGAAACATGTCTCCAGACATTGCCAAATGTCCCCATGAGACAAAATCACCCCCAGGTGGGAGCCACTGACATGGATGGTACCTAATCCATGAGAATGGATGACTGTAGAAATGAGAGAAGGAAGGTCTAAGGTTAGAACACTGAAGCACATCATTCAGGGACCAAGAGGAGAAAGAAAACCCCATAAAAGAGTCTGAAGAATGATCAAATAAGTAGAGAAAAAACACAGAAGCAAAGGGAAAAAGTGTTTCAGGAAGAAAGATGTGATCAGTAAGGGCAAATGCAACTAAGAGAGCCATAGAAATGAATCCTAAAAGTGGCCCTCAGTTTAGCAGCAAGACTGCCATTGATGGCCAGTGAAAATAATTTTCTTGGAGTAGTTGGGCAGAAGCCAGAGGGCAGTGAGGTGAGAAGTAAATGAATTTATATTGCATTTCTACATTATTTTATCTGGCCAGACAGTACAATCCAGCTAGAAGCGTGTGGACAGTTAAAAAGATCTTGGGTTGTGGATTTGAAGAGAGTTCAGGAGAAGTTCAGTAGTGAGTAGAAGCTGAGGATATTGGTAAGAGAAAAATCGAAACGGAGGACATGGAATATAAACTCTACAGTGAAAGGAATGAATACAAGAGAGAACTGATGGGTACAGAGAAAGTAGAGAGCTTAGATATGAGGAGTAGGTAAAGTAGAATTACTGAGGAAAAATTGGAAGTGCATCAAAACAGTCATTCATCCCAACTGGACCTCCATTTCCTTATTTGTAAGATCAGGATGTTAACCTGATGACCCTGATATCCCTTCAGACTTTATTGTTTTAGGTTACAAGGTATAACAGTATCTTTCTGATTCTTATATGATATAAATGTTAAGGAAATGAGAGATACATATATGAGTTTGTCTATGAAATCTTATTAATACTAACTTTTTCTTTATTGGGCATCTCTTTGATTTGGGGTCATCTTGATTTTGACACTGTGAGTTCCCTTTAGGTCTAACCAATTTTGATTGATTATTTACTTTAGAATAGAAAACTTTGGGTATATGAGATAATTTTTGGTGGTTCAGTGGCTTTACTTTGTATAAAAGTGTAAGTTCTTAAGAAATACAAAGATTAGAGAGCCTTGGTTTTTGTGGCTCTTTCTTGACTGTTAGCATCCTTTTCTTTTGCATGACTTCTTTCTCTCCCCTAAGATTCTTTCTGATAGATTAGTAATAATAAAGGCTTAAATGATTGTGTCCTGTAGGAAAATGGTAGACTATGAAGCCAGGTCAGAAAATATGGGAGGCTCATACCTTCACTTAGCTTTCTGAGACTCCAGGCAGGCATCACTAATAGGTTTCAGATTTCAGCACTCCTTCCTGGAATCTGGACATGTGCTTATAGCCATGATTCTTACCTCAGGCTGGACATCAGAATCACTTGTGGAGATTTTTAAGAAGTGAAGTTTCTCTGGCTTCATTCTAGATTTATTCAATCAGCATCTTCAGGGATTCTGATGTGCTCTGCCTAAGACTGACTTTCTATGCATAGTTTCTGGCAGATACATTGGAGTTGGTATCTGTGATGAAAGATACATGATCTCAGATGGAGATTTGTTGCTGTCTCTCCCCCTCCACCCCTTCCCTGAGTTTCTACTTTTCAAAATTTGAGATACAGTTCACTTTAAAACATTACACATTCTGAATTAGAACAAGATTTAATGGATAAAAAAGCCAGATCAAAATGGGGGTGGCTCTAGCCAGCCTTCCTCATCTGCTATGAAAGTATTCTTAAAGATAACAGTACCAATGAGCTCATGAAAGGATTATTCAACTGAGAGTTGAATATTGATTCATTTGTTCCAAAAACATTTATTAAGAACTGGCATAATTCAAAGATGGCATACCTTTCAGACTGTAAATGGATAGGTGGTGAAAACACGTCTTGAAGCAATTAATTATCTTTTGCTTACATATGCTTCCCCCCAAAGCCTGGTATCCAATAAAACTTTAACTCAAATTTTGTATTTCCCCAAGTGAGGGACATATGAAGAGTGGTAAAGTGAGCTCATCTTAGGCTGTGTTTTGAGAAGACTTTACCATGATGTCACTCTATGATTCTAACAAATAAGCCCTAGGAAAAGTCAGGATGAGCATTTAAGTCCTTCTGGCTCCTTCATTTGTCTTCCCCAGTATCACATCTTTTGTTTGTACTAGAATTTTCAGTGCTTTGCTGTTAAGAGAGGTCAGTGTTCATTTATCGATGAGTTTTTAAATTATACTTATATTGGGTACTCTTTATATTATGCCTCAAATCTTTGACTAATGTTTTGCTAACTTGACAAATCATAAGATCTCACTCTAGATAAGGAGTTATTTCATTTTAATGTTTCACTCCTTTGCTAGAAAAAAGAAGATGAAGCCTATTTCACAAATGGTTGACAGACTACTCTACTGAGCTACTTGGGTCAGGGGTGATGTGGGAACCTCAGAGAGGAGGAGAGAAGAAGTGTCATGGACTGGGACCGGAAACTCCCCACCTCTGCTTCCCCTATGGAAGCTCTGGTTTGCATCATATCTTCTAATATTTCAAATGAGATGTGAAAAAAAATTATGTTCTCCTTAAAACATTTGGAAAATAAACAAAAATACCAAAGTCTTGAAACTCAACAGACAATATCCTAAAACAAAGATTTTCAACTTTAGCTGCATCAGAATCACTGGAGGGCTTGTTAAAACACAGGTCCCTGGGCTGCACCTGTAGATTTCCTAATTGTAGATCTGGGTTGAGGACAGGGATGTCCATTTTAACCAGGTGAGGTCATGATGCTGCTAGTTCTGCGATTACACCTTGAGAACCACGTCCCAAGAAATACACAGGTGTAGACTGTACCAATCTTTTTTTTTTTTTTTCTGAGACGGAGTATTGTTCTGTTGCCAGGCTGGAGCACAGTGGCACAGTCTTGGCTCACTGCAACCTACACCTCCCAGGTTCAAGCGATTCTTCCGCCTCAGCCTCCCAAGTAGCTGGGACTACAGGCGCGTGCCAAACGCCCGGCTAATTTTTGTATTTTTAGTAGAGACGGGGTTTCACCACGTTGGCCAGGATGGCCTCGATCTCTTGATCTCGTGATCCACCCACCTCCACCTCTCAAAGTGCTGAGATTACAGGCATGAGTCACTGCGTCCGGCCAACTGTACCAATCTTATACTCCTGTTGTTTCAATAAGAGATGTCTTTTCAGAGAGATCCAAGATGGCCGATTAGCAACAGCTCAGGAATGTAGCTCCCAGTGAAAGCGCAGAGAACGAGTGGACGCCGCACTTTCTGATGAATTTTTGTTGCCCACAGACCGGGAGATTCCCAGCAGACGAGCCACACGGGTCACCAGCGTGACTCTTTTGGCCGGCGCGGCTGTTTTGCTGGTGCCCCAGCGCGGCGCTTCCCGGTGCGGAGTATACGGGACGGACGGGCTCGGCTGGTCCCATCCCCACAAGGAAAACAGCAATTGGAAGTGCTGAGGACTGAGAGTTTCACAGCAAGCACAGAGAATCCAGGAAAGTCCTGCTCTGTGGGGAAGGGGCGTCCGCCAAAGGAAAACTAAGAAACAGAAAAAACTTCATCACCGGGCAGAGAGAGATCCAAGATGGCCACGTAGCAGCAGCTCAGGATTGTAGCTCCCAGTGAAAGCGCAGAGAGCAAGTGGTTGCCGCAATTGCAGACGAATTTTTGATGCCCACAAACTGGGAGCTTCCCGGAGAAGGAGCCACACGGGTCGCCAGTGTGACTCTTTCGGCTGGTGCGGCGCTTCTTGGTGCGGAGTATACGGGACTGGGTGCCTAACTTTTAGT
>PVKP010036490.1:0-22418 GCA_004027715.1 Plecturocebus donacophilus | reverse complement strand
ATTTGGGGTGGAGAGTTCTGTAGATGTCTATTAGGTCTGCTTGGTCCAGAGTTGAGTTCAAGTCCTGAATATCCTTGTTAATTTTCTGTCTCATTGATCTGTCAAACATTGACAGTGGGATGTTAAAGTCTCCTACTATTATTGTGTGGGAGTCTAAGTCTCTTTGTAGGTCTCTAAGAACTTGTTTTATGAACCTGGGAACTCCTGTATTGAGTGCATATATATTTAGGATCATTAGCTTTTCTTATTTCATTGATCTATTTACCATTATGTAATGCCCTTCTTTGTTTTTTTTAATCTTTATTGGTTTAAAGTCTGTTGTATAAGAAACTAGGATTGCAAGCCCTGCTTTCTTTCTGCTTTCCATTTGCTTGGTAAATATTCCTTCATCCCTTTATTTTGAGTCTATGTGTGTCTTTGCATGTGAGATGAGCCTCCTGAATACAGCACACTGATGGGTCTTGACTCTTTATTCAATTTGCCAGTCTGTGTCTTTTAATTGGGGCATCTAGCCCATTTACATTTAAGGTTAATATTGTTATGTGTGAATTTGATCCTGTCACTATCATGCTAACTGGTTATCTTGTCCGTTAGTTGATGTAGTGTCTTCATAATGTTGATGGTCTTTACAATTTGGTATGTTTTTGCAGTGGCTGATACCAGTTTTTCCTTTCCATATTTAGTGCTTTCTTCAGGAGCTCTTGTAAGGCAGGCTTGGTGGTGACAAAATCTATCAGCATTTGCTTATCTCTAAAGGATTTTATTTCTCCTTTGCATATGAAGCTTAGTTTGTCTGGATATGAAATTCTGAGTTGAAAATACTTTTCTTTAAGAATGTTGAATATTGGCCCCCACTCTCTTCTGGCTTGCAGGGTTTCTGCAGAGAGATCCACTGTGAGTCTGATGGGCTTCCCTTTGTGGGTAACCTGATCTTTCTCTCTCTCTGCCCTTAACATTTTTTTCCTTCATTTCAACCTTGGTGAATCTGACAATTAGGTAGGTGTCTTGGGGTTGCTCTTCTCAAGGACTGTCTTTGTGGTGTTCTCTGTATTTCCTGAATTTGAATGTTGACTTCTCTTGCTAGGTTGGGGAAGTTCTCCTAGATAACATCCTGAAGAGTATTTTCCAACTTGATTCCATTCTTCCTGTCACTTTCAGGTACACCAATCAACTGTAGGTTTGGTCTTTTCACATAGACACATATTTCTTGGAGGCTTTATTCCTTTTCATTCTTTTTTCCCTAATCTTGTCTTCATGGTTTATTTTATTAAGTTGATCTTCAATCTCTGATATCCTTTCTTCTGCTTGATCAATTTGGCTATTGATACTTGTGTATGTTTCATGAAGTTCTCATGCTATGTTTTCAGCTCCATCAGGTCCTTTATGTTCTTCTCCAAACTGGTTTTTCTAGTTAGCAATTCCTCTAACCTTTTTTCCAGGTTCTTAGCTTCCTTGCATAGGGTTAGAACATGCTCCTTTAGCTTGGAGGAGTTTGTTATCACCCATCTTCTGAAGCCTACTTCTTTCAGTTTGTCAAACTCATTCTCCATCCAGTTTTGTTCCCTTGCTGGCAAGGAGTTGTGATCCTTTGGAGAAGAAGAGGCATTCTGGTTTTTTTAATTTTCAGCCTTTTTGCACTGGTTTTTCCTCATCTTCATGGATTTATCTACCTTTGGTCTTTGATGTTGCTGATCTTCAGATGGAGTTTCTGTGTGGATGTCCTGTTTGTTGATGTTGATGCTATTCCTTTCTGTTTGTTAGTTTTCCTTCTAACAGTGAGGCCCCTCTGCTGCAGGTCTGCTGGAGTTTGCTGAAGGTCCACTCCAGAGGCTGTTTGCCTGGGTATCACCAGCGGAGGCTGCAGAACAGCAAAGATTTCTGCCTATTCCATCCTCTGGAAGCTTTTTCCCAGAGGGGCATCTGCCAGATGCCAGCCAGAGCTCTCCTGTATGAGGTGTCTGTCAACCTTTGCTAGGAGGTATCTCCTAGTCAGGAGGCATGGGAGTCAGGGACCCACTTGAGGATTAGCTCTCTCCCTTAGCGGAGCTTGAGCACTATGCTGGGAGATCCATTGCTCTCTTCAGAGCCAGCAGGCAGGAAAGTTTAAGTCTGCTGAAACTGTGCCCACAGCTGCCCCTTCCCCCTCATGCTCTGTCCCAGGGAGATGGGAGTTTTATCTATAAGCCCCTGGCTGGGGCTGCTGCCTTTCTTTCAGAGATGGCCTGCCCAGAGAGAAGGAGTCTAGAGAGACAGTCTGGCCATAGTGGCTTTGCTGAGCTGCAGTGGGCTCTGCCCCATCTGAACTTCCAGTGGCTATGTTTACACTGTGAGGGGAAACCCCCCTATTCAAGCCTCAGTAATGGTGGATGTTTCTCCTCTGACCAAGCTTGAGCATCCCAGGTTGACTTCAGACTGCTGTTCTGGCAGTGAGAATTTCAAGCCAGTGGATCTTAGCTTGCTGGGCTCTGTGGGGGTGGGATCTGCTGAGCTAGACCACCTGGCTCCTTGGCCTCAGCCCCCTTTCCAGGGGAGTGAACAGTTCTGTCTCACTGGCATTATAGGTGCCACTGGGGTATGAAAAGAAACTCCTACAGCTAGCTCAGTGTCTGGCCAAACAGCCGCCCAGTTTTGTGCTTGAAACCCAGGGCTCTGGTGATGGAGGCACCCGAGGGAATCTCCTGGTCTGCAGGTTGCAAAGACTGTGGGAAAAGCATCGTATCTTGGCTGGAATGCACCATTCCTCATGGCACAGTCCCTCATGGCTTCTCTTGGTTAAGGGAGAGAGTTCCCTGACCCCTTCTGCTTCACAGGTGAGGCAACACCCCACCCTGCTTCAGCTCACCCTCTGTGGGCTGCACCCACTGTCTAACCAGTCCCAATGAGATAAACCAATAACCACATTTGGAAATGCAGAAATCACCCACCTTCTGCATTGATCTCACTGGGAGCTGGAGACCAGAGCTGTTCCTATTCATCCATCTTGCCAGCTACCTCTAGACAGCTTTTAAATAAAGTATATTATTTAAGCTCTTGATTATCTTCATGACCAACAACTTTATTTAGTTCTGATGTGAGATATCATATGACTGAGCAATGATGATAGTTTCTTTCAAGTTGAAGACAGGCTTCACAAAATAATAATCAAAGGATGAATTAATGCCAGGTGGGGTACATTTGGGTGGGATGTAGGCATTTAAGCAGAAATATAAGCATAATAAATGTTTAAGAAACAACATAGTTTTAAATGTGCCAACTGCTGGAAGGCAGCCTTAGGTATTAGCAAATAGCTGGGAGGTGAACTGTGGCCAAAACAGAACAAGGAGAAAAAACCACACCAAACTAGACTTTTATTGAGCATTTGCTGTGTGACAATCACTATCCCAAGTACTTTAGATATGTTGCCTCATTTAATCCTCACAAAAACTCTCAAATAAAACAGATACTTTGAGAGGTTACTCAGCTAGTATTAGCAACCAGGATTTAAACCTCATTTTGTCAGAATTCAAAGTCTAAGCTGTTAACCCTTGCTTTACGTCATTTATAGGAGTCCTGGACCTTAACTGTGAAAACTTATTGATGCTATATGAGAAGAACCCTGTATCAGGAGTGCCTGAGTCTCAGAGTAATCTCTCCCACCATTTTCTGCCATCAGTAAGGAAAATCCAGCTCTTTCAGAGGCAAGATCAGCCTGTTAATGAAGGCTCTGAAATGACCAATTCCCTTTATGGCATCCGTCGCCAGCTGGCATTTGCATAAATCACATCAGCACAGTTGGATACTTAAATCAGCAGAAATCTGGAACCCTGAGACCTAGTAGCCATCTCACTAGGGAACAGTGATGTCATCTCATAAATATGGCTTACAGGGAGAAGGGAAAGGGGGACGGCGTTCCATTGAGGGCTGTCAGCAGGCCAGGAACTTGCCTACTCTCAGTGAACCTTCTCAGAGCAGGCAGTGGTCTCCACTGAATCAGACCTCAGAGAGGTTAAATAATCTGGTCACAGTATGAAATGATGGAGTGCGGGTTTAGAGTCAGGATTCAAACCCAGGCCTGTCTTCTTCTTTCCACTAGTTTTAAAACTGCTGTCATGAATAGACTGAGGCATCCTTCAATAGCCTGTTAACTGGGCAGTGTCATGCATCCTTAGTTTTCTCTGTCCTATGAAAAACACAGATATGAAGAGAGAATGCCCTACCATTCAGATCCCCTCTGGTTAATGTTTTTCCCATCCCTGATTATCCCGGGGCCCTCACAACTAAAAAAAAAAAAAAAGAAAAGACTCCTTCTGATATCAACAATGTGTTCCAAAAAATCCTTCCTGAAAGCCAAAGAAACCAATGACAGTTCCATTTGTAGGGGAAAAAAAAACATCCACCCATTTCATTAAGACCAACATTGAGCTTATTGAAACATAAGGCTTGTCATTAGTTTATTCTATTTGAGATCTTGCCAGTGGATTCATTTTTATTTTCCTTGTTGCAGGCGAGCATATTAGGAGCTGGCTAAGCAAAAATTTATAGTACTTATAGAACAATACAAGGGGTTCTTTGTTATTGAGTGGATATAGTCCAGCAAATTTAGAAATAAAGGGAAATTCCACATGTGAAGCCCTGTTGGTAGTTTAAAGCTGTGCTGGAGATGGAGTTGCTTTCCATTTAGGTGCTAAGAGACCACTCAGTGCCAGGAGGTGCAATGGTATGTTTAGTCCACAGCCCAGGTTTGACTCTCCAGCCTCTGGATTCCTGCTGAGTTTGACAATAGATAATTTTTTGAGGCAGGAAAAATTTTCTTGGCCACAAATTACTACCCTGTTCTTTTGCTAAGTGTACATCAGAGCCATCCCTTGGCAAGACAGGCCTCAATGTCTTATTCCCTAGGTTGGCATCAATAGACTGAAATATTTCATCCTTAATCTCAGAGTCCCAGGACTGCCAAACTCATTTTTATCTCTTTGGGTCTTTAATGCAAGAATTCAGGACTGGAAGGAAAATTCTGCTCTTTGGGAGTGGCCATGTGTTGTGGTTCTTTTGACCATCTGGTTTTCACAACCAACTTTAAAACATTCTTTACACTATCTAGTGCTTCAAAAGTCTGTAAAACATTAACTGTTTAACTACGATCTATGTAGTTCAATCTCTAAGACATCAGCCGTGGAGAACCAGTCTTACAGTAGAATGGATAAATAAAGAAGCTCAAAACTTGATCATCTCTAGTCAATAAATGCAAACAATTCCTCCTTTTTGTCCATTGTATTAGAACCACATTCTTCACTTTGATTCTTTGCACAACAATGGGAAAAGTTACTTTGTCTCTCAGAAAGAACAGTAGCCAAGATTTGTTTGATCTCACTCCTTTGTTAGCTCCGTGAAGGGATCATTGTGTCCCTTCGGTTGTCATCTCAGTGCCTATGGCAGTACCTGGCATATTGTAGTTACTCAATAAGTATGTGTTACTGGAATGAGTAAATATCAATTAGCATCAATTATCAGTAAGGAAAGTTAGGCTAGCTTTGAGGATAATCTCTTATTCAAAATGGGGACAAAAATAAATTGTGTCAGCGAAGTAAAGAATGGATGAATGAATTAATTGTAGTGCTTGGATGGTTAACCAGAAGATAGAACTAGTCTAATCTGTGGGCTAGAAACCTTCCCATGATCACTCGTAGGGAAAGACTTTCAAGCTTATTTATCCATTGGTTTTATATAACCCTTACATAGGTTCTGGATTTCATGCAAAAACCCTATAGTACTAAACCAGATCCAAAAACTGATCCAGAGGTACCTGAGGGGAATTAGGGGGATCAAAGATTTCTTCTGTTTGCTGTTTCTTAGTTTGACTGAGCCTGGCCCATAAACGGGGTATGAATGGAGAACTTATCTGTATAGATACTCAATAAAGGTCTGTTTCACGAATGAATGAATGAATGAATGAATGGGATTAGCCAGTCTCTTTTTGTCCTTGCCCACTTCGAGTCATCTAACTGGCTGTAATCTCCAGCAAACCAGAGAGGGAGCAAGAGCTAAGTCAGTTCACATTTCTTTCCCACCCCCAGTCCCCGAGAAAACAGGCAGGCTTCAAAGCTCTGGTGTGGTGTAGGAAGACAAGTTGAAAGGAAATGAAAAACAAAAAGGGAAAAAAGATGAGTAATATTAAATCACACACACACGGAGTGAAGGCATTGGTTGTCCTCCAGATCGGGGAGTCCAATTTTGGTTGCCAGAGTAGAAACACATCCATGTTCAGACCTGCAGTCCTTCCCCAGGTATGATGGGCTCTGGAGATTCCAATTTAGGACCAAAGGTGCTAGCTGAACTCTTACGGTGGGCGTTCAATGGAATGAGCCTACTGTGCCCACAAGTTCCATGACGCAATGTCTGAAATAGCTGAGCCGTTGCCTCCATTGCATACTTTTGCGTGTGGGCCCCGAGGCTCGGTTGGGCCTGTTGGGTTTGGGGTAGGCGGGAGTGAGCATCCCGGGCGTGTGCGCGGGGCTGAGGGAGCTCCCGCTCACTCTCTTCCTGCTTTTCTTTGAATGCTCTCCTCAGGTCGGGTGGGCTCGAAACACTTGCAGAAATTTTCCACCGTTCTGCTGTTTCCTCAGCTGTTCTGTGTCTCCTGTGTGGAGAGAAGTCAGGAGAAGCGTGGGTGGAGAGGGAAAACTGAGAGATATGGTACAGGGATTCGCTGTGTGGGCCGCACCCAGAGAAGCCGGTACTGAGTGACGAGTCTGTGAGCGCCCATGCGCCAGGAAGTAGCTGGGGGTGAGTGTCCTGCTTCCGGCCCCGACCGAGGTGATGGGTTGGGGAGGCCACGCCCAGCCCCGGGGCCACCTCCAGGGCAGGCGTCCCCCGGGCGTTGGGCTCCGGGTGCCGGGCCTCTGAGCTCGTATTCCTCCTTCCAGCTCTTGGAGCCCACCTAGTGGAGCGGGCGCGGAACTGCCTGGCGTAGGTGGGTTTCAGCTGGGGACGCCCACTGCTGTCTGTAGAATAAGGACAAATAAGGGTGAGTTTCCTAATGAACTTAGTGCGGCGTGAGGAGACCCAGCATTTTTCTTTTCTTTAAGTCTTTCTTCCTAAGGCTTTAGGAGGTAGGTGATGACTGAGCAGGGGTCAAAAGCAAGAGATCGGCGCTTCTCTGTACCCTGTGGCTAAGGGAGGCAATCATTCCTGCTTCATACTTCTCAGGTGACGGGAGGGCCACGGACATGATTGGGCCAAAATTCTCATTCAGTAATTAAAAGCTAATCACCAGTCTGTATGTGCAATTGTTTTCCTGGCCCAGCTGTCCTATCCCTTAGCAGGGAGCCTTTGGGAGAGGGAGTCATGCAAAGATGATCCCCACCACACCCCCCAGGGTCTTGGCATTCAGCTTTTCCTAAATGAAATCTTTCTTCCCAAATGACCCTTTTTGCCTTTGATCATTTAAGTTCCCATACTCCTCCTAGTTGTACAGTAAAACTTCAGTCAGTGGAAACCCAATCAGTTCCTTCACTTCTAATTCAGGCCTGTCAATTTCCAAAAGCATTCAGGTTGTTCACAGTAAAAGACCCAGACATGCTAGAATCAGGAAAACAAGCCTGTGAGAACAAGAGCCAAATAATGCAGGGCTAAGGAGACTGCAAGTGAAGAACTGAACCTCAGTGGAACATAAAATTTAAATCTGAACTTACTGGCAGCTAAAGTGAAAACAGGAGAGGGGGGAGACAGCAAGAGGAAAAACAGAAATTACATAACTCATCTCTTTTTAAAAAGGAAGCACATTTCACTGAGAGACAATTATATTTCTTGACATTCAGCTGTAAGATGAATTTTTCATGTAGATCTTTATATAAGGGCTATTGAACAAGATAATAGTGATTGTCTTTAAGAGCGGTTTTACAAAAGATGCAAAAACATTCTCTATATAATCATTATTTTAAACAGGATCTGAAAGCATAACGTTAAGTCACCATTCTGGGTGAGCAGTTTTATGGGGTGCCCAAGGAATTATTTGCACACGTGGCTGTGGAGGGCAAAAGGAGGGCCTAGAGAATCCAGAGGAATGAATGTTACTAGGCTCCTGGGGTTCTCTGCCTGGAATATAAATGATACAATTCAGCCTTTGGATGGTAACTATAGAGAAAACAAAAATCTAGACTTTTTCTGCTGGGACCATTGGTTTATGCTGATTTTTAAAGAATGTCTGATTATAGGAAAGTCTAAGCTCCATGGTTGTCAGCATTCAACCCCCATGTTACTTTCCTACACTACTGTGAACTAAGAGTGATGTTAGTTCACTCCTATAATCTCAGCACTTTGGGAGTCTCAGGTGGAAGGATCGCTTGAGACCAAGGAGTTCAAGACCAGCCTGGGCGTTCAGCCCCCATGTTCTTTTCCACACTACTATGAACTAAGAGTGAGACTCTTACCATCGAGTCTCATAATGTCATCATTTATCAAAAGAAAAATCATTCCATTCAAAAATTTTTATTTACCAACTTTTTTAAAAAGCAGAATCTTCTTAATCCTGATTTAACCAAGCATTCCACCTTAAACAAAACGTTCCATATTTACAGTTAGTTAAGATTTTATAAGTAGCTTCAAGCAGCAATGGCTGTTCAGTTAGTTTTTTTTATATTTAATGCTGCTCGTGTTCTCAAGTAGTTTTTTTTTCCCCTTCCTACCCCTTCTTACCCCGCATTATCTTATGATTATGTTTCCCAACCTAAATGATCATAAGAATCAACTGGGATGCTTACTAAACACTTAGATTGGAAGGCCCTTCTTAAGATTCTGATTCAGAAGGTCTAATATGCCCAGGCATGTTTAGGCAACACTGCCTTACTAGCTGGTCCTTCAGGGCCCAGCCATGTACTCTGTTCATAGTTCACATTACGTGGTGTTGACTGACTGCCTGAATATTGGTGCTGCCAATGTGAATGCCAGTGACAGCCGACTGTGTTTTTAAAAAACAATTCCTGCTTAGCCATCTGTGTGGTACACTGCAGTGACGACACTATCCGTAGGCTGCTTCTAGGAGTCGCAGCACTGGATTCCTCCATGCTGTTTGTATACAGGCTGCCCCCTCCCCTGGGGAGAAAGCATGCTCAGATCCAGGAGTTGGACATGGTGATGCAGAAAACTGCCAAGCTCCGTAATTGAGAACCCCTCAAGTGACCTTAGGCACATACATACTCCCCCTTTCCATCCCACACAAATTGCTGAATTATCAATTCCTGGAGAAGCTTTACAGTGTTCACACTAATATCCCATTTGAGATTGTGCAAACATGTTCAACCAACTCCTGAACTTCTGAGCTGGTAATATAGCTCTTAAAAGTAAAATATTTAATTAAATTTGGATAGAGAATATGTACTTATGGTACAAATTTAAAAGATACAAAAGAGTGGAAATTAAGTCTCCTTTCTACCTATACTTTACCTACCCAGTTCTCCGCCCCAGAAGCAATTACTGTTACCTGATTCATGTTGATCTTTTCAGATAGTCTGTGCACATACAAACATCCATAGTTTTTCAACAAATGGTAGCATACTATATATAGTTTATCACTTTGCTTTTCTTGCCTAAAAATATGCGTTGGTGAGCATCCCATATCAATACATATGAAACTACTTCAATTAAAAAAAACAATTTTAGGCCAGGTGCGATGGCCCATGTCTGTAATTCCAGCACTTTGGGAGGCTGAGGCGGGTGGATCTCATGAACTCAGGAGTTTGAGACCAGTCTGGCCAACATGGTAAAACCCTGTCTCTACTGAAAAAAAAAAAAAAAAAAAAAAATTAGCCAGGTGTGGTGGCAGGCACCTGTAATCCCTGCTACTTGGGAGGCTGAAGCAGGAGAATTGCTTGAACTTAGGAGGCAGAGATTGCAGTGAGCTGAGATTGTGCCACTGCACTGTAGCCTGGGTGACAGGAGTGAAACTGCATCTTAATAAATAAAGAAACAAAATTTTTAAAAAAAATTTATTGTATTGTTTTAAGAATATAATTTAGGCTGGGTGCAGTGGCTCATGCCTGTAATTCCAGCACTTTGGGAGGCTGAGGTGGGTGGATCACAAGGTCAGGAGTTCAAGACCAGCCTGGCCAAGACAGTGAAACCCTCTCTCTACCAAAAATTCAAAAATTAGCCACATGCGGTCGCAGGCACCTGTAATCCCAGCTACTCAGGAGTCTGAGGCAGGAGAATCTCTTGAACCTTGGGGGGCGGAAGTTGCAATGAGCTGAGATCATGCCACTGCACTCCAGACTGGGCAACAGAGTGAAACTCCGTCTAAAAAAAAAAGGGAATATAACTTATTTACCCATTGATATTACTAAACTGTCTCTATAAAGGTTGTAGCTGTTTATATGACTTTAACTAGCAGTGTATAAGAGTGCTTGGTTCTTCACACCCTTGCCTAAACATGGGATGATAAAACTTTCGACCTTTTGACAATTTGTAGAAAATCAAATCTTATTTTAATTTGACTGTACATTTCTTTTATTAGGTTGAACATCTTTTCATATGGCTCAGAGCCATATACAGTACTTTCTTTTCTATAAACTGTTCATTTCCTCTCAATTTTTGTTCTCTTGGATTGTGATGCTTTTTCTTTTTGATTTGTAGAAGCTCTTTTTTTTTTTTTTTTTTTAAGGAAGTTAGCTTTCCTATTAAGATGTAAGTTGCAAATCTTTAAAGTTTTTTTACTGTGCATATTTTTAATAATAATTTAGTTGAATTTATTAATCTCTTTTGAAAATAGCTTTTAAATTGGGTAGCATATTTTAAAATGCCCTCTCTCTCTCTCTCTCTCTGTGTGTGTGTGTGTGTGTGTGTGTGTGTATGCATGTGTTTATTCACTCATTTTTTTTGTAGTAGACAATACAGGAATTTCATTTTTTATCTGGAATTTATCTCAGTAGACTGTATGAAGTAGGAAATCCTACCTTTTTTTTATTTTAGTATAGCTACCTAGCTGTCCTAATGGAAAAACCCATCATTTTCCCTTTCTGATCTGAAATGCCTCCGTTATTATATACCAAGCCAATGTGTTTGGCTCTATTCCTGACCTTTACAATCTGTCTATTGATCCATCTATGTATGCCCCAGGACCATACTGGTTTTATTATTATAGCTTTATAATTTAGAATTCCTGGTAGATTAGGTTGCCCCTTACTGATTTTTTTTTTTCTATTTGCTAGTTTATATTTTATATGATCTTTAGAATTAGGATGTGTAGCCTCCTCCATCAGCCTGCCCCTGACAATTTGCTATTTTTAGAGATCATGTTAAATTTATAGGTTAACTTCGGGAGAACTGAAATTTTTATGATGTTGCATTTTCCTGTCCAAGAACTGTTGTGCCAAGAACTGTTGTGCCTTTCCCTTCACTCAAGACTTGTGTGTGTTTCCCTCAGTAGCAACTTAAACAATGTTCTTTATATAGATCTTATATCTTTATGTATTTTTTATGTCTGTCACTATTCTAAATGAGATTTTTCATTCTATCTCCTATCTAGTTGTTATTTGTATATGAAGGCTTTTGATTTCTTGTATCAGTTTTATATCTAGCAATCTTACTGAATTCTCTTATTATGTAAGAGTTTTTCAGCTGATTTTCTTTGGATCTCTAGATAAACGGTTCCATTATCTGCAAATGGTAATAATTTTACCTCCTACCTCCCAATTTTTTTAACCTCATATTCTCTCTGACTTAACAGGAATGCTTTTAATATCCCCTTTAAGCATTATGTCCCCAATTATTTTTCACTTCATAAAAATCCTTTTCAATTCCTACCAAGAATGATTCTCGCCCCATTGCCCATCTTAGTCGTGGCACACTTTCCAGGCACTCCTTGCAGAAACCCAAAAATAAAAGGGCCCAAGCTAGAGAGGCCATCCTCACAGTCACCAGCTGCTGGGGGCTTCCACTCATTTGCCTCTGAAAGAGACTGTCCATCTCTCATTTGCAGGGCAGTCCAAGGCCTTCTGAGGAGACAGTGAGCCTCCTCTAAATCATTTCTCTCTGCTTTATAGCAGTGGAGCTACCAAGGGCGAGATGAGCAGGTTGAGAGGCCTCTGAAGCCCTGCTGGGCACAGCACTCTGTGATAAGTTCCACTTCCACTTGAGCTCATCCAGCCATCATCCAGCTGATGCTCATCCATCAGTAACTGCGTGACTGCTGCTCAGAGGCTCTAGGTGCTGTGCTGTTCACTGCCCTCGTGTGTCTGGAACCTCCGTGCGTAAAGCCATCTCTTTCCATTGCACTATGGCACTTGTAGAGACAATCCCATACTTAGGGCCCAAAACGAGACCATTTGAGTCAAATTTCACATTGTCTTTCAAATTTATTATTGGCTGTAGACTTCCAATCATAGTCACATAGTCATATTATTTACTGGTATAAAAATCCCTTCTTAACTAAGCACCAGCAAAGTATTGTGGCTTCATTTGCTATCTGACCACTCACCTTAGTTTGGGTAGTCTGTGAACTTGAATTCTACTGCAAACTATGCAATGCTTGTTATAATCATATGGACTTAGTTGCAATGATGACAAATTTTTGTTTCTAAAATTAAAAAATCGTAATCTCTGGAAGAGGGCTACTCTTTAGATCTCAAATTCCAAAGTTTTCATTTGGCTGAAAAGCAGGGACAGCTGACATGGAAACTTTGGTGACATCTGAGTGGAGTCAGAATAAGTAGACAGGGAAATGAAGGGTTTGTTCTAACCTTTTTTGCTTTCTTCCTGGCGCTTGGGCATAAGATGGCAACTTGTAAACAGTAAAACACCACCACATTTCATATTACTTTTGTTTGTGTGCCTGCTGCTTTTACTTCACAGATTCAGTGAGGACGTTGTGCATATTTGTCAAATCTGCCTGACCTGTATCATGCGCTGAAAGCAGGACGGATCCCACGTTTTGACTTCAGTACCATGTAAACCTTTATTTTTCAAATGAGCAATGAGACAGAGTGTGCAGTTGACTACATAAGTGGACTTTTCTCCTTGACAGACTTCATACATCTTAAGGGCAAACACTTACCTAAAAAAAACAGTATCCTTGGTGTTTCACAACTGTGTTGTTACAAAATGAAGCCAGTGCATTCTCTTTGTCTCTAAAGCTAACGTTTCCCCACCAATCCTTGTTACTTCCCCCCTTGCCACCCCCACCTCCTCAACAAGCCCTCAGAATAAAAGGCAGAGACAGGGCTTGGGCACATGATAACTCATCAATACATATTTGGTTAGAGAGCAAATGAAGTCTGAAATTCAGTTCAGGCTGAGTATGCTTAGTGAGACAATAATTTTGTTACTAATTGTAATTAATGTTCATTTAAAACATTTCTTCAGTCATCAGTTCCAATAAGATAAGCAATACATCTACCCCAGAATAATATTCTAGATATTAGTCAGGAATTACATTCTCAGTCATAGGACATGGTTTTTCATTAATTCACTGAAGCCTAATTAATTGTCAGTGGACATGAGCTCAATGTCATTGATCCAGTGTGAGTGCATCTAAGGACAGTCCTCTCCTGAGGACCTGGTCGGGTGATGAGTTCTAAAATAACAACCAATATGATTTGAGGAGTGTGCACTGACCTTTTCCAGACACAAGCACTGAACAGCAGTTACATAAGCAGGTCCAGGGTGCTCCCCTTGCTCCCCTTCCCCCTGCCTTCTGAGGAGCACGACGGGAATTTTGTCTTTTTAGACGTGCGGTCGGGGTGCGGTGGTTATTCTGTACAAATGTTCCACTTTTAAGAAGTTTGAGATTACTTTGTTTTCTGGGTTAAGAACACTTTTTCCTTTCACTGGTTTTCCATGTGTTATTCTCTAAGATGGGTATTAGGAAGTGAAATAAGTCAGCAAAAGTAGAAATAACCTGGAAAAAAAAATTCATCTGTAGATGAACAGTGACTACTCTTGGATTCTGATGTTTTTGTGGTATATTCATTAATAACAAAACAAAAACAAACAAACAAAAACCCCTACCCTTCTGAAAATGAGCATGAAGGCTATTGTACTATTCTATTCATTAACAATTATTGTATCTACCAGGAGCAGGACTCTGGCTCTCCAGCACGCAGGTTAGGAACTTCATTAGCAAGGAATCTAACTTGTAACTCTCTCTAAGGACCCTCCAAATGGAAGTTTAAAGAAAAGCCCTGACTTCCCTTTTTTTTTTTTTTTTCTTAATTAATGCTCTAGGCTATGATATCAAACAGATTAAAGAGAATGGGAAAGAAGCACAAAACGATTCCAGCTTGTTGGCAGATTCAGAGAGCTCCATCTTCAAATCAAGTCCATTTGCATTAGTGGTGGAGCTGTTACAGTGCACTTGCCAAGCCCACTGCCAATTAGATACCACTATCAGCATTTTTCTTTTAATTTAAATGGGCGATTTAGGAAGAGCAACTTAGAGGATTTTTTTTTTCAATTAGAATTCTCTTTTCTTGCCAGGATCGAGTTTGCTCTAAAATATATTGTCTTCTTTAAATATCTTCAGTTTCTATTAACTTCGGTGGCTTTAGCGTGATGATCATGTAAAAAATCATTGTAGATCAGTTTAATATCATCTTAATCCAAAAGTTCCCTCTCTGCCAAATTGATAAAGAAAATGATATATTCTTGGAGATTCACAAACCACAAAAGTAGTCTGTTTTCTGAATTTTTTTAAGTTTCTGCTTCTGTTCCAAAGAGCATTCTAGAAGGCACATAATAGAAATTATTTGATAAAGTAATCTTAGTGGACAGTGGCCTTTTTGTAGGACCTGGCTTGCTAATCCAGTGGCATAAAAAGGGAAGAAAATAAGTTGTTTGTTGCTAATAAAAGATGTTCATTCACTACCAAATTGAAATATGACTCATTTAACACATGGCATTGTATTTGAAATTATTATTTTCCTCATGTATTTAGATCTTTCTCTGGAATCAAAGGACTCCAGCTGAAAGTCAACCTCCAACCCAATGATAATTACTTTTTCTATGTGAGAGCCGTCAGTGCGTTCGGGACAAGTGAGCAGAGCGAAGCTGCTCTCGTCTCCACCAGAGGTACTTTCTCCTTTGCACAGTGAGCTATTTCCAAGCGATTCCTTCCCTTTTACCAGTCAGAGAAGGTGTCCTAGAGGGAAACTTTATAAACTCCAAACCTACTGTCAGTGCTAGTTTTTTGTCATGAGGACCCAAGGTTGGTCAAAGGTTAAGGTATTTCTTTTGTTTTTCTGCTTTACAGGTTCTCAACTCTGGCTACCTGTTAGCAATCAGTCAGGGTTCTTAAAAAATACTGATGCCCTGGCTCCACTCCTTAAGATCCTGATTTAATTGATCTGGAGTTCAAAAATTTATGTTTTTAGAAATCTCCCCAGATGATCTTTGTTTCTTTTTTTTTTTTTTTGAGACAGAGTCTCACTCTGCCGCCCAGGCTGGAGTGAAGTGGCACAATCTTGGCTCACTGCAACCTCCACCTCCTGGGTTTAAGTGATTCTCCTGCCTCAGCCTCCCGAGTAGCTGGAATTACAGGCATGTCCACCATGTCTGGCTAATTTTTGTATTTTTTTTAGTAGAGATGGTTTTTTTTGCCATGTTGGCCAGGCTAGTCTCAAACTCCTGACCTCATGTGATCTGCCTGCCTTGGCCTCCCAAAGTTCTGGGATTACAGGTATGAGCCACTGCACCTGGCCTCTGCAGATGATTTTTATTGGGCTCACAATATGCTATACTTTGTGGGTATGGTATGTGGATATGTGTGGCAGATTGGGGATATTCTTTGAACTCTGTGCACAAGTTACCAGTCTTGTTCTGTTAATTCTTGAAGCCTGGTACATAGTTTGTGATAGTTAATGTTTGCTGAATGAATGACCAAAAGAGTAATTTATGGAAATGATAAAACTATTCAATGACATTTTTGGGAAAATACCTAGATGATGCCAAGAAAAAAATGTGTGTCTCTTCAATTTTTGTGAAAGGAAGTGAAGAATGGAAAGATGACCATTTTATTATGTTATCCTAGACCCAGAGCCGGCACGATGTTGAGGAGGCACAAGTGATCTGCTTCCCCAGCAACGTCTTGTGCTTGTGCCTCATTTGCGATATAGTCAGGGCCAGCCTGATGTTTATGAAGAGAAGATGTGAGGGCTGCCTTCCCAGAAGTGTTCTCCCCACAGTTCCAATATGGTTCCTGTCCTTCCATTGTTAGAGTCTCTCCTGTAGGTTATACCGGTGCATCCCCAAATTTTAATATGCACACAGATTTCTTGAGGATCTTGTTAAAATACAGAATGGAAGTCAGGAGGGCTGGGGTGGGTCTGAGAGTGTGAATTTCTAACTAGTTTCCAGGTAATTAGATGCTACTGGGGCAAGGAGCACCCTTTGCACAGCACCTGAGCACTCATAGAGGGTACACCCTGAGGACATGCCTGCAGCACCAAGTAGAGGTAACCAGCCACCGGCATCCATGAAGGCCTTATCATGAGTGAAATTTTCAGCTGTGAATCTGAAGACACTGCGTGGGGGATTTTGATGTTAGGGGAAAGAGAGTCTAGGGTCTGATATGTGGGGCTTAGCCTAGGGACAGCACTGGTCTGCATGGCAATGTTTTATTCCTATTTTCTCACCTGCAATAGGAACCAGATTTCTCTTGTTGAGAGAAACAGCTCATCCTGCTCTACACATTTCCTCAAGTGGGACAGTGATCAGCTTTGCTGAGAGGAGACGGCTGACGGAGTAAGTAAAAGGAGAAAGCACATGTGGTGTCTTGGTTTTAGGGTGTGTCGCCTCAGGGTGGCTCCCTGAGCATATTCATGGTGCAGTGAACAGGCCGGGACGTGGTCTCAAATATCAATGTGCACGCACCCACACTGTTCGGCTGTGGTTCCCTACCGAGGGATAGATAGTTCATCACTTGGAGCAAGTGTCAATATTTTTACTGGAAATATAGGCACAGATGGTTGTGTTTAAGACATTGGCTATTTTAAGGTATGATCTCTGGTTCAGAGGAGAAAAAAGGGTTCAGTAATTCTTTGATTATTTTTTATAACAAACCAGATATTGTATCAACTCTCTTAAAAAGGTATAGAAGAGTCTGGGCACAGTGGCTCACGCCTGTAATCCCAGCACTTTGGGAGACCAAGGTGGGCAGATCATTTGAGATCAGGAGTTCGAGACCAGCCTGGCTAACATGATGAAACCCCATCTCTACTAAAAATATAAAAATTAACCAGGTGTGGTGGTTCACAGCTGTAATCCCAGCTACTTGGGAGGCTGAGGTAGGAGAATCACTTGAACCTGGGAGGTGGAGGTTGCAATGAGCCCAGATTGTGCCACTGCACTCCAGCCTGGGAGCAAGACTCTGTCTCAAAAAAAAAAGGGCATAGTAGAGAAGGACATTTACTGAGTTTCTAGTTTCTGGCCACAGAATCTTGCCTCCATAGTAGCTCCCACAAAAGGAAGCATCAAAGAAAAGAAGAGGCAAAGGCAGAGGACAGGGTGGGGAAAACTGCCCTGTGATTTGCCTGCAAGCTCTAGGGGTTATTGTGCAGTTCAAAATGATAAAATGGGAGAAGGTATGCGAAACTCTTGAAAACTCCAACCCACGTGCAGCACAGGCTGCTGATGCTGATGTGCCCTGGTGTCAGTGGCTGGCAGGTGCTCCCAAGAAAGCACTGAGCCCGCCAGCAGTGACTTGCACTGTTTCCCTGTCATGTTGCTACTTGCCTCTCTGTGGCCCAGCTTGGGTGTTACCTGCTCCTGGCTCTGGCCAAGGCTTCTCTGGACCCTGCCACCCTTTGATCTTATCTGTGTAAAAGAACAGATAACTTGTGGGGCCGTTTGTCAGCCACTTCATCATCATGGAGCAGCAGCCCCGCCCTCTGCATCTTTGAATCCCTCAGATCTAGCATGGGGCCTGGCACATTACAGGTGCTAAAAATATACACATGAGTGAGTTCAGGGGAAAAAGAGATTGGGCTTTTCTGTCTTTTTGATTCCTCAAAACATCAAAAAGAAAAGAAATAGAGTAGAGGAGGGTAAGAGTTCACAGATAATAACTGATGATAACTCTAATGTGTTTTATAGAATTTTATTTATTGTTAACCTGAAAATTAGCTCATAAATATCAGGACACTGGGCTTTGCTCCAGAGTGAGGGCTTGTCAGTAGCCACCTCTCTGAAATGAGGTTGTTAGGTAAAGACATGAAAAGTGAAATACATTCCCTTGCATTAATCATTTTCTCATCTGTTAGAGGGGAGAGGGAGAGGTTGCTGACTGAATATTAACGCTGCTTAAATTAAAAATGCTTCCTTGCTGTCTCAGCCATTTCCAAGCAAAACTGAGCAATTCATGCAAACAAGGTCACCCATCGGCAGTTGAAAGTGCTTTGGTTCATTTCACTGAGGTGCTTGTAAAAATAGCTAAGGTGAGACAAAAAGAAACCTTTAACCAGCCTCTTAGGGGCACCTACTGCAGTTCAAGAAGGCCAGAGTCTTGCAGGCTGTTGACCACTAATCATATATGGATAATTCCACACTGCTCTGGCCAACTCTAGCTACCTTGTCGCTTAAGAGTTGCACCTCATTTGGTGGCTGTGTCCAGTAAGGTCAGGAGGCACTAGAACTTATAGTTAAGGTTTTGGAGATTTCTTTTTTGCAAGTTTCGGAAGAAAACTATGCAAATTATGTTTCCTGCCTGCTTCCCTTGTATTTATGAAGAGAAGTCACCTTAAAGGCAGAGACTGCGGCATCTCTTTTTGTCCTACTATTATTCTAGTTATTTCCTGATTCCCAGCTCTTTTAAGAGATGTAGCAGGCTGGGTGCGGTGGCTGAGGCCTGTAATCCCAACACTGTGGGAGGCCGAGGAGGGCAGATCACCCGAGGTTGGGAGTTTGAGACCAGCCTGACCAACATGGAGAAACCCCGTCTCTACTAAGAGTGCAAAAAAAAATTAGCCAGGTATGGTGGCACATGCCTGTAGTCCCAGCTACTCGGGAGGTTGAGGCAGGCGAATCGCTTGAACCCGGGAGGTGGAGGTTGTGGTGAGCCAAGATCGCGCCATTGCACTCCAGCCTGGGCAATAACAGCAAAACTCCGTCTCAAAAAAAAAAAAGATGTAGCGTACAACGTGCATGTTGTATGTATTGACAGTGGAAATATATCAAATGCCTGCTAAGAGTCTAGAGAGTGTTGTGGTGATCCAGTTAAGGTTAGGGATACAATGAACAAAGGATATCTTTAGTTAAATTCCAGCACTTTCCAAGGGCAGAATCCTGCTTAAACCATGTGAGTTTGTGAATGAATGTTTGTGCTCATGAGATACAGGCCGGTGATTCCTGCACTAAGCATATTCTGATCGACTTCGCCCGCAGAATCCCATCAGTGCTGGGTGAGGAGCTGCCTTCCTGCGGCCAGCATTACTGGGAAACCACAGTCACAGACTGCCCAGCATATCGTCTCGGCATCTGCTCCAGCTCAGCCATGCGAGCAGGTGCCCTAGGACAAGGGGAAACCTCATGGTACATGCACTGTTCTGAGCCACAGAGGTAAGCTGGAGCCCTGGCCCTCCCCTCTTCATCAAAATGTCATACTTCGGTGTCCAGGCAGGGATCTCTGAGGGACCTGATAAATTGCACCCACTTCCATGCCCAACTTCTGAGCCAACGAAGAAAGAAAACAAGAATCAAGTCCAGGCACGGTGGCTCAAGCCTGTAATCCCAGAACTTTGGGAGGCCAATGCAGGTGGATCACAAGGTCAGAAGTTCAAGACCAACCTGGCCAACATGGTGAAATCCAGTCTCTACTAAAAATACAAAAATTAGCTGGGCATGGTGGCACACACCTATAATCCCAGCTACTTGGGAGGCTGAGGCAGGAGAATCGCTTGAACCTGGTAGGCGGAGGTTGCAGTGAGCCCAGATCACGCCACTGCACTCCAGCCTGGGCAATAGAGCAAGACTCAGTCTCCAAAAAAAAAAAAAAAGGAAAGAAAACAAGAGTCAGGTATGTGGAGATGAAACTCTGATTACTGAGGAAGCTGATTTTAGAGTGTGTGAATCATACCTAAGGGCAAGAGGTTTCTTATATTAAACCCTATTATGAGGCAGACTTACCCAACCGGAGCCCAGGCCAGGCCAGCTTCCTCGCTCTGCAAGGCAGAGTTGGTCCCTGGAGAAGCAGAGTGGATGTATGTCTCTCGTAGCTTGTAGGTAAGAGATAGGGAAGAGGGAGGGGCTGCTGGGCTCTGCATCGCAGTTTTTCCTTCTAAACTCACCACAGACAGGGTGGAGAGGCCACAAAGGTAATGCTGTAAGGAGTCCCCACCAAGGAGAAGGAATCGACGGGAGTGAGGAAGAAGTGGATCTCCAACACCTTCCTTCACATTGGTTCATCTCAGGGGTTGGCAAACTAGCCTGTAGGCCACATATAACCCGCTACCTGTCTGTGTAAATAGATTTGTGGAAACATAGTCGTGTTCATTTGTTTATGTATTGTATTGCACTACAATGGCGAAGCTGACTGCTGGCTACCAAATCCTCAGATATTTACATCTGTCCCTTTACAGAAAAAGTTTGCCGATCTCTTTTCTATGTTACCCATATTGTTTGATCGGTTGATGTGAAAAAGTCATTAGCCTTGTTAGTCTCAGAGCGATTAGGCAGGCATATTATGATCTGAATATGCTCCCCAGAATGGTCTAATAGAAAGAACACTGGACTAGGAGCCAGAAATCCAATTTTAGTTCTGGCTTTCTGGCTCCATCCTCAATTAGCCTGGTTGTTTGCCATAAGTGGGTTAACCCTTTGAGCATACCTTATTGCTTCATCTTGCTCAGCAGGGGACGGTCATGCCTGGCTTGCTACCTTTTGGCGTTGTGAGGATCACATGAAACTAGGTACAGGGCAGAGCTTAGGAACGGTGAAGTATCATAGGAATGTGAGGCATTATTCAAATGTAATGCTTTAAAAAGAAGCCTTCAGTGCTTGCAAGTTCCCAGAAAAGGCCCACAGATTGGGATTTTGCATATCTCCGGCTGCGTATTTCTCCCTGTATCCTGCTTGACAGTTTGATTCTGAGATGGTTCCTGAGAGCAGCATCTCCAAGCACTACTTAAAGTCACATTTCATCAAGTCAGAGCAATTATGATTCATTGATATTCAGTGCTGTGCAGTGCTTAAGGACCCAGCCCCTGCCCAGAGTTTGAAATCATTCAGACTCAGGGTTTACAGTTAGTAGATTCAGAGCTGTAACTACCTATTAATTTTGTGAAAATGTCCTTACAACCCTCAAATCTTTAAGAAAACCCACACCAAGGACTAACCTCCAGTAACAAATTCCTAGACTCTAGAAAACAGAATTGTACATTTTGTCGACAAGTTCCACCGACAGCTTTGGTCTTTGGCTCTTTCAGGGCAGATTCTGGGAGAAAGAGTGTGTCCCTTTGTGTGGTCTCAGCACAGAGAGGCGGGGGCTCAGGGCCCTCCTGTCATACTTCCAGGGCTTCACACGGGGGCACCCTGGCCTCTGGGACTCTCGAGGGCGCTCCTGTGGCCGCCCCTCCTGTCTTCTACTTTTTCTGGTTTAATGGATTGAAATCAACCTATATTATTCTTGATTCTACTCACAGAATCTGGGCTTTCAGATGTCACAATTGGGAAGGAGGCGTGAAGATCATCTCAGGAGAGTCTGCTGGTTTCCTTCCTGTCCATTCCTAAACTTGCCATGCTAGCTCAAGGCTTCCACACCTCCTCTGCAGTTTCAGCAGCAGCCACCCAGTCTGCACCCTCACTTCTAGTCTCTACCCACTCACAACTGGGAAATAGTTCTAAAACATCATTTTCATCATGTCTCTGGTTTTTCGGCTCAAAGATCTGCAAGCATCTAAGCGGTGTCAGAACTTGAGTGGGACCACCTGCAGGACACAGTGAAGAGGGGAAGCCAGAAAGAATGTGGCCAGGCTGGGGGCGAGGAGCGCTGGGGGGAGTTACCACCAGTGTCCAAGGGGGTCTGGGCTGAGTGTGGGCCAGAGGTGGGATTCAAGGGAGTAGGGGGTCCTCAGTCCACTGGGGAGAGGGGAGGCAATTCCAGGATCATGCAGGTGATCAGAGCCAGGCTTCTGGATGATTCTTGTTTGAACAGAAACCAGTCAGGTCTCTGTTCAAAGCTAGGCAGGGAGTCAGGCCCCATGCAGACAGGCTTGGTTTCAGGCTAGAGTTGAGGTTAGCGGAAGAATGGTATGCTCGGCCAGAAATGGAGACGGAAGCAGGGCTGGTCAGGTTCTGCATCCTGCAGCACTGGTGGAGACAAGGATTCAGGGAACGCCTTCCCCACTTGTCCTCCAGGGTAGGGACTGGCTCAAGGAATGACCAGCGCTGGGCCTGCTGGGACCGGGGACCTTCCAATCAAGGGAGGAGAAATGGCTCATTTCATCATTCAGAACCCTCTA
>PVKP010036489.1:0-22402 GCA_004027715.1 Plecturocebus donacophilus | reverse complement strand
AGAGAGGCTGGTGTTAGACTAAGCTTCCTGATATAGAAATCAATAAACCCACATGAATTGTATCAGGCAACACTTTCAGCCCGTAAGAAAGGGTCATGCAAGACTGATATTCACATGAGTAGGGCATGTAGCAAGTGGAGCCCCATGGTCTCCCTATTCTCTGCCTGGGAGTAATTCCTCTAACACGGTGGACTGAGCTAGAATCAGGGCCAAGAAGAGCAGTCATGCTGAGCTCAGGAAGCAGAGGTCGGGGGTTCTGGTAGCTGAAGTCAATGGAATTAACAGACGGAGTCATCAGGAAGGAAGGCAGTCTTTGGCAAGGATGCCTCAGAAGTCTGTTTCTGTAAACACAAATATGTCTTTGATACACTCATTTTCTTTCTTTTGGATACATACTCAACAGTGGGATTGCTGGATCATATGCTAATTCTGTTTTTAGTTTCTCAAGGAAGAACCACACTGTTTTCCCTAGTGGTTGTACTAATTTATATTCACACTAATAGTGTAGGAGAGTTTCTCATTCTCCACATCCTCGCCAGCATCTGTTATTTATTTTTTCTTTTTAATAAAAGCCATTAACTGGGGTGAGATAATATCTTACTGTGCTTTTTATTTGCATTTCCCTGATGATCAGTGATGTTTCACAGTTTTTCATGTACCTCTTGGCCATTTGATGAAGCAATGTAGTACATACAATGGAATATTATTCAGTCATCAAAATAGATGAAATCATGTCATTTGTTGCAACATGGATGGAACTTTGGGGCATTATATTAAGTGAAATAAGTGAGGGACCGAAAGACAAATATTACATGTTCTCATATGAGGGAGCTAAAAATGTGGATGTCATGGAGGTAGAGAGTTGACTGGTGGCTTCCAGAGGCTGGGAAAGAATAGGGGGAGAAAAGAAGTTAGTTCTCAGGTACAAAAATACAACTGGACAGAAGGAATAAGATCTAGTGTTTAATAGTATAGTAGAGCAACTATAGCTAACAATATATTGTGGTATAGTTTAAAATTGCTGGAGGAGAGATTGGAATGTTCTCATCATAAAGAAGAGCGAATGTTTGGGGTGAGAGAATCCCAATGGCTCAGGTTTATTGTTACACATTTTATGCATGTATCAAAATACTGCACGTACTCTCCAAATACATGTAAGTATTATGTAATGATAAAGTCTGTGAGGATTCTCTGTACACTTAAGGCTGAGGGCTGGAGGGCCGGGCTATGCATGCAGGAGGCAAGATCATGAGACATTTACCAAATAGCAGTGACTGTGCTTTATTACTCCTCACTCTCCAGACTTGTTAACAAATATACTATGTGACAATGAACCATTTCTTAACACGCTTGGCATCTAGCTGAGTCATTCAACGGGGCCAGACAAAAACAGACACATTACAGATAGCGGAGATAGAAGAGAAAAAGGAACCCTGACTTTGCATCAAAAATATGAAAGCCTAACACGAATAGAAAATTGTCTTTAAAATGTGAAGAGAAAAAAAAAAACACATCATGCTATATCCTATGAAAATATCCTTCAAATATGAGAATGAAAATCAAGGTAATTTTAGAAACATGCAAAGCTATGAGAATTTATTGCCCACAACCTACATGACAACCAATTCTGAAGGAACTCCTTCAGTCTGTGGAAAAATCACAGTGCAGGTCCAGAGGTGAACTTGAGAAACAGTAAAGGAGTATACATAAAACACAACGTTTTCTTTCCTGATGTAATTGCTGTAAAACACTACTGACTCTTTAAAAAACAATAACCCTATAGGCAGTTTTTATAATGTAGGCAAAAGTAAAAATTATAAGAAGAATTGCACAAAGAAATATGTGGGGTAAACAGATTTTCTCTTAGAGAAAAGCTAGAGCGTACAACTGATTCTGTTATCAAATCCTCCATCTGCGTAACTCCGTCAGCAAACTCTGCATTTACCTTTTGGGACAATTCAGTACTTTATATTTTTTCTCTCTGTCTCACCCTTTCATCTGTTTATTACATACCCTATAATAGATGTTTGCACCAAGTACTCACTGGCATCTGGCATTAACAAGGCTGTCAGTAAACAATATTGGCACCACAGAAAAAACGTGTATGTCTATTATTTGTCTTTCCCCAACTACTAATCTGTAAACTTCTTTAGATTGTGGCTTGAGGTCATGTTAATCATCACCTTTTTCCCAATCCTGACTCAAACCCTGACACATAGTGTTATACCTAAACGTATGCAGAAATAAAGCATGGATGCATGTCTAAGTTAATAAATAATCAGGAACAAATACATGGAAGGATCAGTACTGCCGGTTTAAACACACAGAAGCTGTGCTTTAAACATCTGGCACTAAGTGCTAGTAGACCGAGTCTGGAGCCGAAGTTCAAGTTGGAATTTGCTGTCATAAAGTCACGAGTGTTTTACAGAGCTTGGTTTTAGGCTGTTTTTGTTACTTTATTTTTTAATTTATTTTTTCCAGTATTTTCTTGTATCTCTACAATGTTTTAAGCATCAGCCAAGTCAGTATAAAACAGTAAAACCTGGAAAAAAATTGACATGATCTTCAAAATCATGGAGTATACAGTAAAATAAAAACCTGACAGTGAAAAAGCAAATAGAAATATAGCACAGTATTAATGCAACGTGGCACTGTAATATCAGAGCATTTTGATAACACTGTTACTACCACATCACCTAAGATACGTGGAGGAAGTTTTATACAGTTTTGGTAAGTGTTGATTTAAGCAATAATCTATAATGAGAAAAAAGTTCACATTTATTGCCCAGGGTTACTCAATCCTAGAACCTTCTTGCAGAGCTTCTGAAATTATGTATGGGAGGCCTGTGGAGCTGTCAATTGGCAAAGAAATGCCCCACCTCATGATTAATATCATAATTAGAAAAACCACATTGCATTTCAAATATGAGTGTCACCATATTTCCTCTGAAATACAGGTGCTGGTTTACAACTAAGGTGCTTTCCACATGAGCATATCAGTGTCGGGGGCCTCGGTTTTGGGGGTGTAGCCAAGATTCACTTAACTAAAGGCTGAGAATTTTCCGGGGAAATAACAGAAACATTGTGTTGTATATGACACAGTAGACTGGAACAAGGTTTTCTAATATGGATAGTTTAGGGAATCACATTTTAACTCTGTCCCTAAAGCACAGTCATTAGAAAAGTCAATAAGATGACTTACTGAATTTCCATGGGCGTCCCATACATAATTTATTCCTTATCCGCAGGCCTCCCATACATAATTTCAGAAGCTCTACACGAAGCCTCTAGGATTGAGTAACCCTGGGCAATAAATGTGAACTTTTTTCTCAACTATTGAAAAAAATAAGGTGCAGTGTCATTCCATTATTAACTCACCTTGGCCTTCAGATTGAAGAATAACTTGGGGAAGAGTTGAATGGGAAGGTGGGAGGTAGAAGTGTCGGCCTTTCTGACTCTGTAAACGTTCTTTCTCATGTTGAACTTCTGTCCATGGTGAACAATCCCAGGCAACAACAGATTGGACCCAGCTACGATCTCCCTTGGAGTGAATCAGACTGATGATCTCCAACATCCAGGTGGTTCCTGAATGAAAAAGAGGGTGTCACCTTTTTCAATGTGACGCTGACCCCACCATTAAATATTAAAGATACTGTGTTATTTCAGCAATACTCCTCTGTTTACCGGTCCAACTGGTATTTTCATTCCTCATCTTATTTTGTTTGTCTTAAGTGTATTCAGCTGATGCTTTATTCCAGAGATATTCTGTTCCTTTCAGTTATAAGAGGCCATCTTTACCTTGTTTTGTCCTAGTATTCTTTTAAAAAATGATCTTGTTAAATATTAAATTGCAGCAAAATACACTAAATATAAATTGACTGGCTTAACCATTTTTTAGTATACAGTTGAGTAGTGTAAATATGCACATTATTGTGCAACCATCACCACCATCCATCTCCAGAACTTTTTTCTCTGCAAAATTGAAACTGTAAACATTAAAAAGCAACTCTGCATATTGTCTTTCCACCAGCCCCTTGGAACCACCACACTACCTTCCCTCTCTCTAAATGTATAAATTTTTCTACACCAGGTACATCCTATCACTGGATCATACAATATTTACCATTTTATGCCTGGCTTATTTCACTCAGCATAATGCCCTCAAGGTCCAGCCATGTGGTACCATGTGTTAGAACTTCCTGTCTTTTAAGGGTGACTAATATTCCATTGCATGTATAGAGCACGTTCTGTTTATCTGTTCATCCATCCATAGACACTTGGGCTGCTTCCTTCCACGTTTGGGCTACTGGATGCCCTAATACTCTTGATCCCACTGCTCAAATAATTTTTAAAAAAATGAAACTGTCATGTGCAGCCAATGTGAAGGGAACTGGAAGAAATTAAGTGAAATAATCCAGGCCCGCTAAAATAATGGCACCAAATAGTCTTAAGAAGCACACTGAACGCACCATTAAACCACTGCACACATGCACTTGCTAAATATTTTTCACTCCCATCTCTCACCTCCCATATTCTTTCTATATTCACACTGTAGTATCTCTGACACTTGATAATCCCAGCTCCTCCGTATATGCTCCCCCACCAGCTCTCTCTGCCTCAATGCATGACACCAACACATGCCTACTTTTCTTTGCCTGAAACCTCAGGAATATGTATGTGCCTTCTTCCTCATCCATGTCTAATACATGGGTTCTCACCTGGGGTAAACTGTGCCCACCTCAAGAGGAAATCAGCAGTGACTGCAGACATTTCGAGTTGTTACACTGGGGTATGCTACTGACTCCAGTGGGCAGGGGCCACGGATGGAGCTGAACATCCCACAGTGCACAGGACAGCCCTCTTCCCTCTGAAAATTTAGTGTGGGGCCCACAATGTCGGTAGTGTAATAGATGAAAACACTGCCATCTGGCAAAGACCCTCTCCTCGGCCAGACTTTACTTAGGCTTCCCTGAGCTGTCTTCCTGACCAGGCCTGGACTTTGGACATCTGTGTCCATCCTTGCTGCACCCAGTTTTTACAAGGATCCTAAGTCACTGTAATGAGAATCTCCCCATCCTTAATACCTGTTCAGGTTTCTTAGCTTCCACTCTTAATGTCTAAGTCTTTGGTCTGCCTTTAGCAAGGATTCTACTCTTGATACCAAATCAAGTTGCTCTTTGTAATTTCCCACCCACCGTCCCCCTTACTCTGATAATTGGCTACAAAAAAAATCCAACTATCATTGCCATATTCAAAGTTGAGTTTGGTCTCTTCTGTTGAAATTTTCTTGAATATTCGTCATCTACACGAGTGTCAGAATATTTATTGTTCTACATTAGCTGCCATTAGGGTCTGGTTTAGGAGCAACATAACATCCCTCCATGTGAGGCAAAACCCCTGAGTTGAATCTTGGAAAGCTCCTATATACCTATCATCGTTTTTAGAAAATTAGCCTATGTTTCCCATTATTTGCCTAAGATCCTGTAATGAGAAGGAAACTTGAGGGGACCCCAAATAAAGGTAATCCTCAGATGCTTCCCCTCAAATTTGCTTTTCTAATTTTGGGAAACTATTTTCCCTGGGCCTGAGTGATCTTACAATGTTTGCAAAGCTTTGGTATAAATGTCATGCCTTTGAGCAAAAGAAAATTAGTTGCTTTTCTCTTCAAAGTTCTGAGTTTAAGAAAGTTCCAGTGTTTCAGAGTGCACTCCAAAGGGGTGCAAGTGGAAGATAATTTACTACTTATCTAGAAAAAAGAAGCAAGAATAAAAGCATCCTAAGCATCATCTTAGTCTCCTTCCTTTCCATATGACCCAGAGTGGAGCAGAAGACATGGAGCATCCTTCGACTGTTTCCCCTCCCTAGTTTCTGAATCCTGACACCGTGTTTAATGTACTGCCCATGGTGGTAGGTGTGGTCCTCCAAGCCATGGAACCAGATGAACGAAATGATTGGTTTAACCACGCTTACCCACACAACCTTAGCTCATACGCCTTGTGTGACTTCACTTTGACTTCCTAAACATGTGTGATTTGCCTGGCTTCCTGAAAAACGGATCTCCATAGACACTGTCATCTTTAGGCAAAGCTCCTTTAATGGAGGCCATGTGCTAGATGACCTGCTATTGTGGCCTGTGCTAAAGCATTTACCCTTAAAAAAAATGGTTCCAGTTAACTTCTGAACGTTAACACCCCCTTACTAATTGACTAATGTCTTCATCAGAGACCAAATAGGTGCCTTAACACAGAAACCACACGGCCATTTTCCTATGGGACAATATTGGGACTAAAATCTGGCTGTGGAAGACATGTTGCCTCTAACTGTTGAAAACAGAACTCTCCTGTCAACAGAAGTAGCAGTAAAAAAGTAAAAAATAGAAAAGTTGTGAGACTGCAATGCACTGCAGAGAACCAGCAATGTGTCTGATGAAGAGGATTTCTATTTCCACTGGGTGGCGATGTTGGCTTAGAAATACCATGTGCTCGTTAGGCGTTGGCAATGAGAGGTTACACAAGCTAATCACGGTCCTTCAGTAAATACAACTTAGCTGTGACTTATTTTATTGACGAAACCCAACTCCATATAGGTAGAAGCCCAGAAACTTAAAAAACCCTTAGAAGTCCCTCTTCACAATACCTCCACATTCACGTATTTCCTCCAAAATATCCCCTAAGTCAGTTCCTACTTCATCTTTGTAGTGGCTTTCACCTTAATTTATGTCATCTATGTGTCTTGCATTCACTGTTTAAAAAGCTTGATTAAAAGTCAAGAGAGCTGAGGATAATTCTTTGCTCTGTGTGTATGTGTGGGTGTGTGGCTGGGAGAGTGTTTTGCACAGAAAAATATTGCAGTATCACTGGCCTCTAGATGCCAGTCACAAATCCTGCCATCTGGCAGAGATCCTCTCCTTAATCTGATTTTACTTATGCTTCCCTGAGCCTTCTCCTTTACTGGGCCTGGACCTTAGACTTCTGTGTCCATCCTTGCCACACCCACTTTTAGCAAGAACTTGCTAATTCGGTTTCATGAGAATTCCCCTATCCTTGATATCTGATCATATTCCTCATCATCCACCTGTTAAAGTGAGCTAAATATGGCCTGAGAAGGACTCTGTACTTCTATATTTGAGTCACTGTGGACAAACTGCAACCTGACTTAATAGACTGAAAACCTAACTTAGGAGTATGCACCTGTAATAGCTGAGTCTTGGCCGATTCCAGCAGCCATACTTCAGTCATTCAAACGCTGAGGGTTTGAACTGTGTTTAAATAAGGCAAACGCCAACCTTGGAATTAATCTAGCTGTTCTGTACTTCACTTCTGATTTCTGTATGTCATTTCCTTTTCTTTTTCTTTCTTCTTTGTGTGTGTGTGTGTGTGTGTGTGTGTGTGTGTGTGTGTGTGTATAAATCTCCTTCCACCACATGGCTGCACTGGAGTCTGAATCTGCTGTGATTCTGTGGGCTGCCCGTGAATCTTTTATTGTTCAATTAAACTCCTTTAAATTTAATTCAGCTGAAAATTTTCTTTTATCATACCCTTAATGTTTAAGACCTGGGTCAGCCTTTATCGGGATTCTACCCTTGATACCTAATCAAGTTTCTGTTTGTGGTTTCCCACCCACTGATCCTCTTACTCTGATAGTTGAACACAAAACCAACAGTCCTTGCTATATTGGGAAGTTAAGGTCAGTCTGTCTCCTCCATTGCAATTGTCTTGAACAGTATTACCATTTGCAGAGTGTCTGAATATTTTTTTTCTTTTACACCTAACAATCTCACTTTCACTTTTGACATCTTAGAAGAAATTTTCTTTTTTTTCCTTCAGAATTTCTTCAGTAATCTGTCCCCTGTAAACATCCTGAATGATTACATAAGTACATCTTAGATTCTGTCATATGTCATATCTCTCCACATCTCTACAATGCTTGAGTAGTCACATCCCTTTAAATTATATATAATTGCTCTCTTAATTCTTCTTTCTGAACAGAAGCTCTAATAAGACACCACACTATCCATGAAAGCACAGCCAAGTGCAGGGCATAGATAAGACATTCAACTGGTGACTATTTCCACTTGCTCCCTAAATTTTAGAACTGGTTTTCCTACCTGCCTTTGGGTAGGAAAGTATGCCGTTTTCATGCTTGACCACAGATTTATCTTGCAAATGTCTCAGGTGTATAATTGTATTGCTGAGGAAAGAAATCTCTTCAAAATATCTATTCATCAGCCATCATAAAAAAACACCACGGCTTTTCCAGCCTGGGCTTTATTGTTCCTGCTGTGAAAGGAAGATAAATCTTGGGGCCCCCAAACCACTAAGCTAAAAGGAAAAGTCAAGCTGGGAACTGCTTACGGTCAACCTACCTCCCATTCTAATTAAAGTTACCAATCTGCTCACTGAGATAAATGCATATCTGATTAGCCTCTTTTGGAGAGGCTGATCAGAAACTTTAAAGAATGCAACCATTTGTCTCTTATCTGCCTATGACCCGGAAGCCCCCTCTTTGCTTCGAGTCTTCCTGAGTTTGCTTCGAGTCGTTCCACCTTTCCAAACCAAACTACTAATGTTCATCTTGCATATGCTGATTGATGTCTCATGTATCCCTAGAATGAATAAAACAAAACTGCGCCCTGACTACCTTAAGCACATGTCATCAGAACCTGCTGAGGTTGTGTCATGGGCATGCATCTTCAGTTGTGGTCCAATAAACATTCTAAATTGACCAGACCTGTGTCAGATTTTTAGGGTTCACATTCTGGTAACCACAAAGAGATTCTAACTATCAGTACCTGACCTTTGCCAAATCTTGTATCAGTGCATGGAATCAGCTAAAGCTATCTTTATGGCTCAAACAAATAGGACAAATCTGTGGCCTGGAATACCCCCTCCAGAGAATCACTGATTTGGCAAAATTCAGTTGATACCAAAAGTTTATTTTGCTGTACAACTCTGTTTTTTTTTTTGTTGTTGTTTATTTAGAGTTTTACTTGCTTCTAACACATACAAAAAGGCCAGGTTTTCCTTCTTCTGTAACAGTAGAAGAAGGCAACTCCTTTATAGAGTTTGAGCTTGCTTCCAACAGGAAAGATAAAAGTTTTTTTCCCTGTTCCCTTAATGGTAGAGAGCAGTCTTCAACCTGTGACCCATCCCTAGATAATTAACTGAGTTTGGGATTGTCTTGGCTAAAGATACGAGTAACAACCAGCTGGTGTAAATTTCTCCTTACCATTAGAGTACTCGGTAATCATTTAAGTTGTGTGATCATTTGTTTTGCTTAACTGTTTTTTTTGTTGTTGATTTCTGTTTTTGATGTTGTTTTGCTTTATTTCCCATTGGGTTTTACCAGCTCTACCTTGTTTTGTTTTTTATGTTGAGGAAAACTTTTTTCTTTTCAGCTGACTGGAGTTTTCTTCATTTACTTCTGCTGTTCTCCTTTCTCTTACACTCTCTGCTGCATGACAGACAAAACATTCTGTGTAACAGTCTGGGGTTCCTTAAAGAAAATGGAGATGGTGCAACTCCCTTGGGGGAGAAACATGTTTTTCCTTATCTAACCCCAAGTTTGTAAACAGAAAAGTTCATCTCAGCTCTTAAAGTGCTTGCTTTTGTGTTGTGTTACCTGATTTATTGACTAAAATAGTTATTGCAACAGAGGCTACTCTTTGGGTTTTAAAGAAGAGTATAATTTAGGCAGTTAGAAATGTCATTGTTTAAAAAAATTTTTTGGTCGGGCACTGTGGCTCACACCTGTAATCCTAGCACTTTGGGAGGCCGAGGTGGGTGGATCACCTGAGGTCGGGAGTTCAAGACCAGCCTGGCCATCATGGTGAAACCCCATCTTTAAAAAAAAAATTCTGTAGGATTTCCATACACCAATAACTAAGCTTTCAGCATACAAAATCAATGTACAAAATTCAATAGAATTTCCATACACCAATAAATTTATAGCTGAGAGCCAAATCAAGATTGCAATTCCATTTACAATAGCTGCAAAAAACAAAAACAAAACCCTATAATACATATAACCAAGAAGGTGAACTACATGTCTACCAGGGGAACTACAAAACACTGCTGAAAAAAATAAACATAGATGACAAAAATTAATGGAAAAGTATTCCATGCTCATGAATTGGAAGAATCAATATGCAATCTACATATTCTACACTAATCCTATCAAGCTTCTAACATCTTCTTTCACAGAACTAGGAAAACAGAACCCAGAATTAAGCCACACACCTACAGCCATCTGACCTTAGCAAGTCAACAACAAAAAAGCAATGATGAACTCCCTATTCCATAAAAGGTACTGAGATTGCTTATTACACACCATCCAGTTCCTTCAGAAGACATTGACTTCATTTTGAATGAAGTGCATAATTACCTGAGCTGAGATGTTGAAGTGAGAAGAGGGGACATCCTGGCAGAACAGAATGGTATCCGTCCCCTTGTTACAGATCCCAAATCTGCAGATACTCAGTCTGGCTCCTGAAATCATGTTGTCGATATCAGTGAGAGCGGCCTTATTACTATAGCAGGTGGAAAGTGGATAACATACCGGTCTATTGCGGAAGATACCAGAAATGCTACTAGGAACACTCACAATTTGAAAGCAGGACCAAGTAGAACAGCTTTTCCTTCTGGGGGATAAAGATTAGAGCCCCACACTCTACATTAGGCTTATCCAGGATTATGGACTTGAAAGCAAGGTGGCACAACATTTTGCTGCCACTTATGGTGATAAGGCTTTTGAGGTGGCCAAAATGGCAAGTGTGAATGGCCAAAGGTGGTCTGTTGTTGGAGTACGTCTTGTGTCAGAATTTCCATATATTGAAGCAGAGGTGAAACATGGGATTAAGGAGTATGCCTGCAGCACTGTGGATGTGATTTCACGTCATACTCGCCTGGCCTTTCTAAATGTCCAGGCAGCAGAGGAAACTCTACACAGGATTGTTCAACTGATGGACAGAGAACTGAACTGAGACACTTATAAGAAAGAGGAACAACCTGAAACAGCCAGGAAGTTTCTATATTATGAAATGGACTATAAATCTCCATCAGTAACAGTCAACAAATCGCTCTGAAATTAGCCTATTGCCTTCAGACATTGACAGGTATAAGAGATTTCCTAAGTTTGATGCAGACCACAAAGGCTTTATTACCATTATTTATGTTCCATGTGTATTAGAGAGTATCAATGCCCAGATGGATGAAAGTACACTCTATGAAATTCTAAATGAAGTCAATTTGAATAAAAATGGACAGGTTGAACTCAATGAATTTTTGCAGCTGAGTGCTGTTTAAAAAGGAAGGGTGTCTGGAAGCCAGCTTGCTATACTAATGAAAACTGCAGAAGAGAACTTAGACAAAAGAGTTCCAATTCCAGTGGACCACAGGTACAGCAGGGACCAAGCTTAGAATGTGGCTGACCTAGGCAGATCTGTGTTTGTTAAACAGGCCTTGTTTGTGCATGCTTCGCTATGAATGAAGTTCAAGGACAAAGAAAAGCACACTTTTCTTCTTTTGAGCATATCTGCTCTTACTTAAAATCTGCTAAATTCTAAAATATTCAGTCCTTCACCAATCTCAGAGACTCATTTGGAAATAAACTGATTTCAAGCCGTTATAAAGAACCTCAGCATTTTGTATAAGTTCTTTTTTTTTCTTTTTTCTTTTCTTCGCTATCTCCAGTAATGGCTATAAGCAATTTTTTCTTTTTTTTTCTTTTTGTATAAGTTCTTAATTAAACCTATATAGCTTCCTTACCTGATTTAAGAAAGGGGGACAAGAAATCGGGGGAATGAGCTTCTTTGAAATTCCTTCCAAACACAAAAGAAAAGGTTTCCCTTTGCATATAAACTTGACATTAGTTGACTCTGTTGGGGTCGGGGTGGGTATGCAGGGATTGCCTTTTATTATCAAGTGATTTATTTCAAGAGCCTTTAAGGGGATTCAGGTGAAGGAACCCTCATCTGTGCTGGAGAGTTGGATGCTCCTTTAAATAGCTCTCACCACAGTCATAACATTAATGATAATGCTGGATTATTTGTTAAGCCAAGGCTGTCTGCCTCATATCCATCATGCTGTTTGCAATATTCCTGCTTTCAATGAATGCATATTGAGCGTAACTTTAGGATTTCTGCTATTCAACGCATGATCCCTCTTGTGCTTCAGTTTCTGGCTTTGCTTTGTCTGTTTCAAAATATGTAGCTTCCTCTTTCGTACAACAAAAAACTCATTCTCACTTTTGCTAAATATACTGAAAGAGTTATCGTTGATTTTTTTCTTTCTTATGCATCTGCAAAGATTTTTGGCATATGAATGTAATACTGAAGTTAATGATGCTATAACTTGCAATGTTTGCTTCATGTCAGCCTTTTTTAAGGAGTGAAAAAGCCCCACTGTTTTTAAAGAATAGCAAGTGTAAGCTCAGCACTAGGTGAATATGCACACTATATGTGTGCATATGTGGTACTTTTATGTATTGTGTTGGGTTATTGATCTAGACTGGACTGTTAAATACGATGTGTGAGGCTGGGTTGCCATTTTTATAACTGTCTTGGTGTTTTATGGCCATTATTACTTTTGATGTTCAGAATGAGCTACATGCATTTATAGAACCATAAGAGGATGTATTTAATGTGCCTTGTTTTTAAATGAATAAGAACTGGAAGCATGAATCAATAAAACTGATTAAAATGGTAAAAAAAAAAAAAAGCTGGTGAAGTGTTAATGTTTTTCTTTAAAACACATGCAGAACACACACATGCACACTTATGCATGCACGCACGCACACACACACACACTCACATATACACCAGCCAAACGGTTTATCTAAATGGAGCTGTGGCAGTGAGAACTCTGGGCAATGGAATCTTACCCAAATGTGCAGTGCTCCGTTTTGGAGATAGTGACGCCCTTTTTGTTTATTTCAGATATAAAACAATGCAGGCTCTGTCCTGAAAATCATCATCCAAACAAGAAAAAGGAACACTGCCTTCCCAAATAGGAGACCTTCCTGGCCTATGGTGAACCTCTGGGCCTGGCTCTGGTAGGCAGAGCCTTGTCCTACTCTGCCCTCTCTGTTCTGATCCTTGTGGTGTTTGTGTGGCACTGAAACACTCCTCCTGAGCTACACTCTCCTCATCTCCCTCATGTTCTGCTTTTTCTCTTCCTTGCTCTTCATCGGCCGCCTCACCCCTGCCACCTGCCTCCTCTGACAGACCACCTTTGTAGTTGTGGCTGTGTCTTCTGTTTTGGTGAAAACCATCACTGTGGTCATAGCCTTCCAGGCTAAAAGGCCAGCAAGCAGGATCTGAAAGGGGATGAGTCTCCAGAAATTCTTTGTTGTCTTCCTTTGCTCCTTTATCCAAGTGACCCTCTGTGGAATCTGGCCGCGGGCATATCCTCCCTTCATAGACAAGGACCCTCAGTCCACGCCTGGTTACATCATCATCCAGTGTAATGAGAGCTTTGTCACTGCCTTCTATTCTATTTTGGGCTATTTGGGCTTCTTAGTTTTGGGGATGCTTGCTGTAGCCTTTCTGGCAAGGAACTTGGCTGATGTCTTCCATGAAGCCAAGTTCCTCACCTTCAGCATGCTGGTGTCCTGCAGTGTCTGGGAGGCCTTCCTCCCACATTACCATAGCACCCAGGGCAAGGCCACCGTGGCCGTGAGATCTTCTCCATCGTGGGCTCCAGCACTGGGTTACCTGGCTGCCTCTTTGCTCCCAAGAGCTACGTGATTCTCCTTCATCCAGAAAGGAACACTCTTCAATGTTTAAAGAAGAAGCCTAGGCCAGGCATGGTGGCTCACGCCTGTAATCCCAGCATTTTGGAGGCCAAAGTGGCTAGATCGCTTGAGCCCAGGTGTTTGAGACCAGCCTGGGCAATGTGGCAAAACCCCATCTCTACAAAATATACATACAGAAATTAGCTGCAGGTGGTGGCATGTGCCTATACTCTCAGCTACTCAGGAGGCTGAAATGGGAGGTCAAGGCTACAGAGAGCAGAGCTCGCAGCACTGCACTCCAGCCTGGAAGACAGTGCGTGACTTGGTCTCAATAAATAAATAAAGAAGCCCGAAAAATCAGAAACAGACCAAGCAATAAACAGACTGAGAAGGACTGTAATGATCATTAGTGGTAGAGAATTTGTAACCTAATTGAAGAAAGCAAACCTGAAAATTAATAAAGATTGAACTATCTGAAAAAAATGGCAATGAAAGGAAATTTACAGAGGCAAAACCTGAATATCCAGTGAATAATAAAAGGATTGTGGCTGGCTCAAAGGTAGTGAGTTTTACCAACTGATTGTCCACAGTCAGTCACAGACCAAATTCCTTGTTCTACTCTTTGACCCCTCCTCACTAATGCACTTGACTAGTCATTAATGAAGAAAAAAAAAAAAAAGATGCTAAGCCTAATTGATAGTCAAAAATTCAAATTTAAAAAGTCATAAAATAGTTAATTACTTCTCACTACAATGACAAAAATTACAAATCTGTAATCACTAAGTGTTGATTGGGATGTGGAGCATGAAGAGAGGTCTGTGAAGACGCAAGACTACCGACTGGGATTTTAGCACTGAAATCAACCTCAAAGTTCAGTTGTGCACCCCTTGGTTACGTTACAGATGGTGCCATGCTGAGCTTGCCCCAGGTCCCGAAGCAAAGTGTCAGTGCCTGGACTAGAAGTTCATCGCCGTCAATTTTCACTCAAGGAATCTCAGGGCTCAGTAGAGAACGATGACTGACGGAGTCATGTGACAAGGACAGGTTTCTGGAATTCCAGTGTCTTAATACCAAGCCCTTGCAGCATTTCTCAGAGAGAACAAAACCACTGGTCTTGTGTGCTCAGAAGAAAGCTTAGTGGTCATAAAATCAGATACATACAACTTGCAGATCCAACTTGCAGATCACACCAAGACCCTGGAGGAAGTGAGGGCGGTAACTTGTCCAAATCTCCAAAGAAAAGGTAAGAATGGTGATCATCAAAGCTGCTGACACTTGAGTGGTCACTGTGTGCCGGCTATTGCTCTGAGGTTCCCGTCTCACAACAACCCCTACATTTCAACATCAAATTCTAACATTATCCTCACTTTACCTATGGGGAAACTGAGGCACGGTTTCTCTCTCTTTCTCTTGCCTGAGGCCCTAATAGTAAGTGAGCAAAGGAAGGGCTCCAGACACTATTTCACAAAAAGGGAAACCGAGGCCCAGAGAGGGTGAAAAGTCACCGGCTCACCCTCTCCGGAACGAGTGGTTCTGGGTAGGTGGCCTCAGAGACAGAACTTGACTCAGAACCCACAGTCCCTTCAACTCGGCTTTCTCCCCTCCCATGGGCGGCTGTGAAGTCACAGAGGAACTGGGAGGGGCCGTTACTATGGAGACTGGCCCATTCAGAAACAGGTTGGAAACTGGGAGTTGCCCTCTTGTCCCGGGCCACCACTTTGGAGCCAGCATTTTCGGCCTCAGAAATGAGCCCCAGAGCGCCTCGCGCGAGCAGCCCCAACTTCTCCGGAGGCGACATGCGGCACCGCCCAGGTGACGGAAGCACCGGGACCCGTGGACTTCACAGACGCAGAACGAGGGCCGAGCCGCCGTAATGCGCGTGTGCAACTCTGTCCTTCAGAGAAGGCCGTGTGGCATCTCCACCAATCGGAATCCTGCTTTTTGCCTGGCCCCGCCTTATTCCCGGACTTCCGGTGTCTCGTTGGCTCCAAAACTACCTTAAACTGAAGGGCTCGGCGACTTCCAGAGACTTCTGGGTATTGTAGTCTCAAAGGTCCAGAGCAACAGGAGGAGCACGTTTTAGTAAAAAGAAGCTTGGAATACAAATGCCTACACCAGTGATGATTTGGCGGGTTGGAAACGCTTGTTATATCCTTTCACCCGCTGTTATTTGTGGGGAAAGCAGGAAAGGAAGAGACGGAAGGCGGCCGCAGAGTCTTCTGGGAGTTCAGCTTCAGCCGACGGAGCAAGGGCTGGGAGCTGCGACCCCCGCCCCGGATCCGGAAGTGGTCGCCGAGGCCTTCTAGCAGCCAATGTGAATGCGAGAAGTCCCCGATCCAGGCGCCCCGCTCTCCCCGGCCCCGCTCTCCAGGTCCTACCACGATGACTGACTCGTTTGCTGCTTTGGGACCGGTTGTAGGGGGCTTGACCGTCACTAGTAGACGTTTCTGATTGTGTCGCGGTCACCATGGTAACGACTTTCGCTTCCCTTCCGCCCTCTATGGTGACGTCATTGGAGGAGGCCGGGCTGGGGTGGGTTGGGGACAGGGAGTGCGCATGCGCCTGGGGCGAGTAGGCGGGAGGAAGGGGAGATCCGTGGGAGGACCTAACTCAGGGGTGGGACTGGAGGAGTCCCGTGACCTTCCGGGTTGTTGGTGCGGAGGGGCAGCTTTATTTAAATAATATGCGTGCAGGCGACCTGCATGATTTCTGGCGGCGTGCTTTCTAGTAAGTGCGCAGAGACTTTTCCCAAGAATTGCTTCACTCTCTTCCCCTTCCTTCCCGATTTTTGGTTGGAAACCTAGACTTACTTTCACGCCTGTCGCCAGGTTAACTAGGTCACTGTTTGCTCTCAGGAGCAACCCTGCCTCCCGCAGTTCGCTTGGTCCTTGATTAAGGTTCGTGCTGTGCTTTCATTCATTCACTGAGAGCCGAATAAGTGCTAGTGGCCAAGGATACAGTGGCGAGCTCGACAGCTGAATGGCCTCAGACCTTAGGAGTTTCTCAATACCAGGGTTATTAACATTGGGGGCAGACACTGCTTTGTTGTGGGGGGCTGGCTGCCCTGTGAGTTGTAGGATGTCGAGGATCTTCCCTGACCACCCACTGGATGCCAGGAAAAATCCTCTCCAGCCTCCAACTCCCTGGTTGTGACAACCAAAAGTGTCTCCAGACATTGCCGAATGTCCCCTGAGGGCTGAAGTCAGCCTACTGACAACTGCTGCCGGAAAGGTTTTCCTGAACACTCTTCTATACCTTCTTATAACTTGGTCACCCAGTAAACTCTCACCAGCTGGTTGAAATCTCATATGGATGTCTAGACATGATCTGACACATTAATTTCAATTTAAATCAAATTTAAGAGCGTTCCCACCATCAAAGGGAAGGGATGATCAAATGTACAAAGGCCATTAGTGGTATGCATGAGAAGTTACAAAAAACTAACATATAATCATCTGGTTAGCATATAAAACCTTCTAATGGTAAATGAATTTATAAAGCTAGTTTAAAAATTAGTTACTACTGGGTTCCACCAAAATAAAATACATTATTTTTGCCTAAGTTATCTACGGAGGGATTGGCATTCTCATCTGATATGGTTTGGCTGTGTCCCCACCCAAATCTTGTTTTGAATTCCCACATGTGGGAGGGACCCTGGGAGGTAATTGAATCATGGGGGCAGGTCGTTCCCATGCTGTTCTTGTGATAGTGAATAAGTCTCACGAGATCTGATGGTTTTTTATAAAGGGGAGGTTCACTGCACAAGCTCTCTTCTCTTGTCTGCCGCCATGTGAGACGTGCCTTTGACCTTCTGCCATGATTGTGAGGCCTCCCCAGCCACGTGAAACTGTAAGTCCATTAAACCTTTCTTTTGTAAATTGCCCAGTCTTGGGTATGTTTTATCAGCAGTGTGAAAACAGACTAATACATCTTACATCTGTCTGTCATCAGCTTACTGGGTGGTTTCCGTGGCTTTTAGCAGTTTCTTTATTACATTTTAAAGGATCAGCCCTGTTTACACATGAATTGCTATGAGAAAAGACAATAGCTTCCTATGAGCTGTTATGCAAACACAGCCATATCAACTCAGTCAGAATGTTACAAATAAACAATCATAATCATAGCAGCAGTAGTAATAGTAACTGGTGCTAGCAGGCATGGTGTGCTGCAGATGCCTGAGCCATGGTTGCAGGATTTCTGTGGAAACACTGTCTTTAATTCCCACAATGACCATATGAAATAGGTACAGTGTGCATCCCCATTTAACAGAGGAGGACATGGAGACACAAGTAAAATAAGTGCAGCTAAAGAGTGGAATCTTTTTTATTTTACATTTTAAATTTTGAGATAATTTTGTATTTACAGAAGAGTTGCAACGATATGGTACAGAGCAGTTCTCATGTATCCCTTCCCCGCTTCCTCTACTGTTAACATCTTATGTAATCCTAGTAGATGTGTCAAGACTATAATATTGCTACAGTACTGTTAACGCCAGACTTTATTCACATTTCCCCAGCATTTCCTCTAAAGTCCTCTTCCTGTTCTGGGGTGACATGTGGGACACCACATGACGTTTAGTAGCCATGTCTTCCTGCCCTCCTCTGATCCGCAGCAGTCTCTCTTGACTCTCCCTGTTTTTGATGACCTTGACAGTTTTGAGGAATACCGACCGGGTGTTCTGTAAAATGTGTCTCCATTTGGAATTGTCTGATGCTTGCTCATGACTAGACTTGGGTGATGGGAAAGGACCGAGTTTTAAATTTTTTTTAAATTTTAATTAAAAATTTTAAACTGATAACTCGGTTCAATTATTAGACAATCTTTAACCCATGTTTGGAAAAACCTGGATATGTGAATCTCCTTTTTAACTATAAATGTTAGAAAATGTAATTGCAGATCAGTTTTAGCATGCAAATTGAGATGTGCCATAAGTGAAAAATACACAGTGGATTTCAAAGACTTAATACAAAAAGAAGGATATAACTGATCTCATTAACAATTGCTTATATTTATTACATGTTGAAATATATCTTGGGTATATTGAATTAAATCGTACATATTGTTCAAATTGAATTTACTGGTTTCTGGGCTAGCAGGAAGTATGAAATAAATGTGGCTCACAGATTTTTATTGGATAACACTGCCCTAAATAGTGGCAATACATTAATTGAGGAATATGTGCCAGGCAGTGTCTTTTAGAAATATTATCTCATTTAGAACACATGGACACAGGGGAACAACACACACTGGGGCCTGTCGGGGTGTGGGGTTGTGGGAGGGAGAGCATTGGGAAAAACAGCTAATGCATGCTGGGCTGAATACCTGCATGATGGATAGACAGGGGCAGCAAACCACCATGGCACATGTTTACCTCTGTAGCAAAACTGCACGGCCTGCACATGAACCCTGGAACTTAAAAATTAAAAAAAAAAAAATTATCGCATTTAAACTTTATGAGGCAAGCTCAGTAGGCTGTTTCTTAAACTCCACTTTTAAATGATCCCTGGAGTAAAAGAAGATGCCATCCCTCTATGCAGCATACCAACTGATGCTTCAGGCTCACCGAACGCCCCTGGCTAGTACAGTGCTTTCTAATATGCCTTCATTCTTCTCTGTAGGTTGTTGTATGACTACCAAGAGCTGGTTGTATTTGTTCTAAACCTTTTCATTCTAATGGATTTTATTTCAATGATGTAATGCAATTATCATTTAACGTAAATGAGGAAAATATGAGTATGTACGCAAAGAATTGTTTCCATCAAAACAATAACTCAGTGGGAAAGATGTGATAAAGGCTGATTGTTAATAAGAGCAACAACAAAAAATGTGTGAAGTTGGAATGGGCAAGATGGCTACAGGGATGATCTTTTTCTTTTTTTTTTTTAAGTAGTGAGGATTTTGCTTAAATAGCTTTTTGCTTAAATAGGATTTTGCTTAGACACATGCCTGCGTCTCTACTGACCTTTTAAGGGACAAACTGGAAATCGTACGTCCATAGACAGGTACAATAATAACAACAAAAAACCCTGGTATATCAAAAGATTGGCAAATGAGTGTACAATTTTATATTTTAAAACAAAATGGGGAAAGTATTTTTAATTACCTGTTGGAACCAACTTATTTGATGAACCAACCAATGATGGTTCTGATCATAAGATAAGAGGACTTCTACCCTACTGTTACTATCCCCATTTTACAGATGATAAAATAGGCATTAAGAGACAATAACCTCCCCAAGGCTGCATATCCAGTAAGGGGTGGAGCTGGGATTCGAACCCAAGAAACTTGTCTCCAGGGACCAAGCTCTCAACCAGGACTCGGAACCTCCTCCACAATAGGCAGGAAACATGCAGGCTGGAGAGCTTGACATGGCTTCCTCCTGGAGCAGCCACATCCTCACGTCTGTATTTCCTTGGTCGGGGAGTCTCAAATCTTTACACGAAAGAATACGGAATTTGGAATGAGTCAGACTGGGTCAAATCTCAGCTCTGTAGCTTAGTGTGATGTTGGGCGAGCCATCAGTCCCTCTAAGCTGTAGTTTCTTCACCTGTAAAGCACACAATTAGCCGGTATTGTTTATGATTCTTGGTAAACCACCAGCATACCTGTTAATTGTCAATGCTGGGTGAATGGAATAACCAAGCCTTTTCAGCCATTTCAACAAGTATATGTTTTATTATGGAAGTAGTGGGGAAAGTTTGAGAATGATCTGGAGGAGAGATTTTAGGAGAAACCCCTGCAGATGCTCTCTCAGCCACTCCAGGTGCATCCTCCCAAGGCACAGCTCCCACAGACACCTTCCGGCCATGCCTCTGGGCACCCAGGTGCCATTCCTCCAAGGAGCCAATTCATTACCCTCCATACAGAGAGCTTTCTTCAGAGGTGAGAATGCGTGGGAGATGGAGGCCTTGTGAAGGCTGAGCTGAGATGGAGCAGGCTCACTAGAAAGAACAGCAGGGATCGTCCCTAAGAAAGGAAAGAAAAGAGAGAGAAATCTGTGCATTGATTTTCATCATGCATTCTCAGACTCCTTGCATGGTGCCCTCTCCATTCACCCCTACAGGAATCGTTGTGACCCGCCTGAAGCCCACCTCCCTCCATCAGCCTAGTCCACTCTCCCCATACTAGGTTCCACCCACCTTTCCCTACACCCACCAGGCTGTTCCAGCTGCTGGAACACACTTCCCTCAGCTCTCATGGACCCTAGCTTAGCCCGGTCACCAGGGCAAATGTCTCCTCGTCAGAGCAGGGCTCTTTTAGAGACCAGCCAGCGGAAGGAACCGCTCCCTCCAGTTCCTCACCGTCCCAGCGCCGGGCTGGAGCTCGTGCTGCAGCCCCACCTCCCGCTAGAGGGCTCGGCCCCCGGGAGCAGGGACCACCCAGGCCTGCCTGGCTGCACCCTCAGCCGGTGCCCCGGGTTCCCCGCAGGGTTGCAGGCAGAGAACCTTAAAGTTTGCTAATGGGGACTGGAGTTCCAGGGATGGATCGGGGTATTTCTTGCTCCCAGCGGGGCTCACACGTGTGTTCCACAGGGCCAACTGCAGCCACATCCCTTTCCGTAAAGTCTGTTTCTGTAACTGAGGTGAAATGCCCCTAACATAAAATTCACCATTCTAACCATTCTGAAAGTGCACAGTTTAGTGGCTTTTACTAAATCTATGCACAAATAGATGTTGTGCCTTTGTCACCTCTGAGAGTGGATCATTTTCATCAGCCCATAAAAGAAATCTTTTAAGCAGTCACTCCCCTTATCCTTCTTCCCCTCAGCCCCTGGAAACCACTAAGTGACCTTCTCCAAATCTGTACGTGTAATATATGTGGCATCATATACTGTGTGGTCTTTTGCACGTGCTGCTTTTACTCAGCACAGTGTTTTCAAGGTTCAGCCATGTTGTTGCACGTGCAGGACCTCATTCCTTTTTCAGGGCTGAATAATAATCCATGGTGTGATTGTACATGTTTTGTTTAGCCCGTCGTCAGTTGTTGGGCACAGTCACAGCCGTCGGTGTATTCTCTGTGATTGCTTTGACCTCCAGCAGCAGAGTAGAACATTTGCAACGGACACCATATGCCCTGAAAAGCCAACACTTACTGTTTGGCACTTCGCAGGGAAAGTTTGCCAGCCTCTTGGCTAATGGGTTGGAGGCACACCATTATATGAAAATAACTATGTGGTTTGACCAGTACTTCAATGTTTGGTTAAAGAGAGCCTGACAAACCAGCCAGCACCATTCATTTCCCTCAGCTGTCCTCCTCAGTGAAAACTGAAGAATTGCTGAACCAAAGCATCGCTCAGGTGAACCTTGAGGATTTTTCTAGTTAGACACAGATCAAGGGATCAATGTGTGCAGCGGCATATGGAGTGGGGAGAAAATGTATTTTCAGGGGACTCTGAAGTGGTTTAATACAAGGCGGGTATGGTGGCTCATGCCTGTAATCCCAGCGCTTTGGGAGGCCAAGGAGGATGGATCACCTGAGGTCGCGTGTTCAAGACCAGCCTGGCCGACATGGTGAAACCTTGTCTCCACTGAAAATACAGAAGTTAGCTGGGCATGCTGGCATTCGCCTGTAGTCTCAGCTACTTGGGAGGCTAAGGCAGGAGAATCGCTTGAACCTGGGAGGCGGAGGTTGCACTTAGGCGAGAGCCTGGGCAACCAGATCGAAACTCTGT
>PVKP010036488.1:0-22427 GCA_004027715.1 Plecturocebus donacophilus | reverse complement strand
AAGCCTGATTCTGTGAGTTCATCACACTCATCCTCCGTCAAGCCTTGTTCTCTTGCTGATGAGGAGCTGCGATCCCCTGTAGGAGGAGAGGCATTCTGATTTCGGGTGTTCTCAGCCTTTTTGCACTGGTTTCTTCCCATTTTTGTGGATTTATCCACCTGTCATCTTTGTAATTGCCGACTTTCAGATTGGGTCTCTGGACGTCCGGCTTGTTGGTGATGAACTTTTTTTCTGTTTCTTAGTTTTCCTTCGGGGGGCTCTCCTTCCCCACAGAGCTGGGCCTTCCCGGGTTCAGCTGTGCTTGTTCTCAGTCCTCAGCACTTCCAATTGCTGTTCTCCTTGTGGGGATGGGACCGGCCCAGCCCGACTAAAAGGGCATCCAGTCCCGTACACTCCGCACCGAGAAGCGTCGCGCCTGCCAAAAGAGTCGCGCTGGCAACCCGTGTGCCTCCTTCGCCGGGAATCTCCCAGTCTGTGGGCATCAAAAATTCGTCTGCAATTGCGGCATCCACTCGCTCTCTGCGCTTTCACTGGGAGCTACAATCCTGAGCTGCTGCTACGTGGCCATCTTGGATCTCTCTCCCAATTTTAATTTTTGTAGAGTCTGGATCTCCCTATGTTGCCCGGGCTGGTCTCCATCTCCTGGGCTCAGGTGATCCTCATGCCTCAGCTTCCCAAAATGTTGGGATTACAAGTGTGAACCACTGTGCTCAGTGTGGTCTGTGTATCTTTACTAAGCTTTTGATTAGAGATGTTTTTAATTTTGAATGAGTCTGATTTTTCAATTTTTCTTATTATAGTCATGCTTTCTTTTTTTTGCCTACCCCAAAGAAATCTTTGCCTACCCCAAGGTTTCAAAGATCTTCTCCTTCCCAAGTAGAATCAGCTTCCTGGGGGCAGACACCTTGTGTTTCTTGTCTTGCGTTTCTCACTTGTGTCCTGCACAGCACTGGCCCCAAGGAGGTATATGGTGGTGGTCATGGAAGGAGCAAATAAGTTGTCTTAAGGATTTATAATAATGTATTCTAAACACTTGATATACTGCCTAGCTCATGGAAAATAAGTATTCAGGGATCTACTTTTGCTACAGCTGTTCTTTCTCTTAGAGAAATTGGCTGTGCTATCCTGTGACTGTGATCGAAATGTGGTATGAGTGTTGGATGAAACTGCTGGCTGATGTTTACATCAGATGCGAGATAGCTCTCACTCCACTTCTGTCCCACCCTCCTGTCCTGGTCTTATTCCCAAATCTGTAGCCTCTCCTGTCTGAACTCCCGTGAAATAAAGACTGATTGCAGGTTGCTGTTCTTTTCTTGAAAGTGTCACTCATGGAATAGATACACTTGATGGACCTGCCTGTATCTTCTTTCATCTTACATGATCACTTCCTTTTTCTTAGGACCGTCTCTCCTTTTCTAGGATAACTTATTTTAAACAGAGCCTTCTTCCCCAAACATCTGCCTAAGGGGAAGCCACAGGGCGGAACAGCTGAGCCAGTGTTTTGGATGGATAGCAGCTACAGATAGATGGTAGCAGGTGGTCACTTCATCTCCTGAAGGTAGAAAATGCTTGTTGTTTATGAGAAATCATTGCTAAAGCATAGGCCTTGTCACCTTGTTCTGTTGTGGTATTCCCCAGTGTCAGTGTTGTGACCCCTTGGTCTGTGGGAGAAAGTGGCTGGCACTCCCGTAATGCTTGGCAACCTTACTCCTCCAGTGTCACAGGAGAGCTGGTCACCTGCTTCCAGTGGTGATGATGGGGAGTCAGGAGCTCCAGGTCCAGGGGAGGAGTGGTTATGTGTTTGGGGAGCTACTGCCATTTAGGGAGCCATATCAAAGAAGTGGTGGGCATATATCAAAACCACAGCAGGAGTGTTTGTAGGTTTGAAATATTTTGTTCTAGTAACTGGCCACTGGTAAGGGAAAAAAACAGTACAATATGTTGGTACATCTTTGGCTCTGCACCAAAGTGGCAGTGGGGCTCTGTTATCTCCAGGCTTTGTGCAGCCAGCCCCCAGAGCCCCTCCACTGAGTGCTGTCTCAATGAAGGAAATGGCTCAAAACTGGAAAGTGGCTGGGCGCGGTGGTTCACGCCTGTAATCCTAGCACTTTGGGAGGCCGAGGTGGGTGGATCACCTGACGTCAGGAGTTCAAGACCAGCCTGGCCATCATGGTGAAACCCCATCTTATTTAAAAAAAAAAAAACAAACAAAAAACTGGAAAGTTTGGACCTGGTCCTCCGAGGAGTCAGAACTCAGAGCCCCGTGTGGCTTCAGGGATGGGGATTTGGGTGAAAGAGCCCACAGCCTGACCTCTGATGCCCATTCTGCTGCTGCCAACTTGATGTGGGACACTGAGCAGGTGGGTCAATCCCTCTGAGAAGTGAGCTGGCTGGACTAGATGGGAGTTTCAAAATATAGAACAGCCTCGTCCTCCTTCACGTTTTGGTCATGAAACTTCCAGTCCTGTCATTTTCCATGGCCCACGCATGTCTTGCTCCCATTTGAACTCTGGGCCCTTGTGGGTTAGGAGCTGGCTGGTCTCTGAGTTCCTTTCAGCTTGAGGTTCAGATGCTGGCGTCCTTGGTGCAGCAGCCTGGTGGCTGCCAGTGCAGAGGATGCCCAGGCCTCCAGGTAGCAGCAGTTTTCACTGCGCCTTGCTGCTGAGATGCAGTGGCAGGTCAAGCTGCACAGAGCCCCTGGCCATGGTTCCTGCCTCCCATCCTCTCTTTGCCCCTGTGGATATCTCTCAGAGCATTTACCTCTTCAGAGAACCTCCCAGGATTGTTCCTAGGGGTGGCATATGTGAAACTTCAGCAACTGAGCATTGTTGGAGTGATTTTCTCCTTTGGGCCTCATGACTGCTGTGGAAGTAAGTCAGGAGGGCTAGGCAGGGCAGGATGGTGTCCTCCATGCTTTACAGATGAAAGAAGAAGCCCAGCGAGGCTGAGTGGGGTTGCATGGACCAGGAGCTGAAGCCTACTGTTTGATGGATCTCTGGGGCCTCTTTCCAAACCAATCTCCCTGTGTGGTTCCAGGAAACTGTAGGTGTGGGGAGGTTGCATACTGGCCTGCTGGTGCTATGGGGCAGTGGCAGTGACGGGAGGGGGCTAGATGGGCTGCAGGGGAGAGCTGCAGGGACTGGTGAGCCAGGACCCCCAAGAACCTGGATGTGGGGCTTTGTGGGAAGGCTAGAGGTGGCCCTTGGACCCCATAAAAGGGCAGGTGGCATCTGAGCACCGTAGAGAAGGCAGGGAGTTTATGATATGATCACAGTTCTGGAATGGTCTGTGCATTGTTGGGAATGCCTTTCCTTACTTCCTAGCTCTGCCCTCCCAAGCCTGTCCTCTGTGCTGCTATAGATTGGTGTTCTAATGACGTGTACCTCCATTGCCAGCTGCGTCTGTTTCTGGAGTCATGGCACATCCCATGAAGCTATCTGGTCCCGAAGTCCCTCTGGGCCCCCCAAGTACAGTGTGCTTTCCAGAACATGTGTCACATCCTTCCCCACTGGGCGGCCCTTGTTCAGGATGGGCACTTGCCAGAGGCCTGCACCATGGCCCTGGTGGCTCAGATGTTGCCCATTTCTGAGGCCTTATTCTTCACTTTGTTGCCTCAGGACAGAGGTGACCCCTCCATTTGGAAGGTCACTGAGCAATATACTCTCTGTTTTGTCTTTTAGTTGTTTGTGCTATCAACAGTGGTCTCTGTCCCCTCTTTTTTATTTTTTATTTTATTATTTTATTTATTTATTTTTGAGTCGGAGTCTTGCTCTGTCGCCCAGGCTGGAGTGCAGTGGCACGATCTCAGCTAACTGCAACCTCCACCTCTGGAGTTCAAGCAGTTCTCTTGCCTCAGCCTCCAGGAGCTGGAACTACAGGCGCATGCCACCATGCCCAGCTAATTTTTTTGTATTTTTAGTAGAGTCGGGTTTTCACCACATCGGCCAGGCTGGTCTCGAACTCCTGACCTCATGATCCACCCGCTTTGACCTCCCAATGTGCTGGGATTACAAGTATGAACCACTACACCTAGCCTTATTTTTTATTTCTTGAGACGGAGTCTCATGCTGTCGCTTAGGCTGGAGTGCAGTGGCATGATCTCGGCTCACTGCAACCTCTGCCTCCTGGGTTCAAGCAATTCTCTTTACCTCAGCCTCCTCAGTAGGTGAGACTCAGGTATGTGCCACCACGCCCTGCTAATTTTTGTATTTTTAGTAGAGGTGGAGTTTTGCCATGCTGTCCAGACTGGTCTCGAACTGACCTCAGGTGATGCGCCTGCCTTGGCCTCCCAAAATGCTGGGATTACAGGCATGAGCCACTGCGCCTGGCCCTCTGTCTCTTCTTGTGGTCATCTGGAGAAGAGATGGCTGGCCCAGGGCAGAACCCAATATCCACAGCTCTGGTCTCCTTGAGCTGCGCGGTCACCTGTTACAGTAGCCCAACCACCCCTTGGCTTTCAGACCTTCTCCCCTCTGCTGCTGCTTTGAAGTGTGGTGCTGGACAAATCTCCCTTTCCTAGTAGCACCTTGTGTGGCGGGTGAAATTACCCATGGGAAAGCCCCACTGGGAAGCAGCTGCTAGCTCTTTCCAAGGCAGAATGTCTGTGCAGTGAGACTTTCCTGCCCAGGTGTGAGCAGGCCTGCCAGGGACGCTGGGACCTTCTGAACTGGGCACTCCAGCAGGGCATGGGTGGCCCCTGCCCCGGTGTAGGAGTCTGTATCTGACAGGTCTCAGACCACTCTGGTGGAGACCTATCCTAGTTGGCTGTGAGTAGTGGGAGGAGATGGGCTGGAATTTATCCTGCATTTCTTTGCTGGAAGTGTTTTGATTTTCTTAGTGATGTAATTGTGGACATGTGTGCTTCTGCTAGTAATCTGTCTCCCTCTTGTTCTTTGTGGGCAAATGTTGAGGAGAAATCAATTCTAAACAATTTATGCAGCCTACTAAATTTCACACAGTAATTTGAGACAGCTCAGTTTACATAATTTAAAATAAGGCTAAGGCTTGCTGACAAAGAAGAAATTGAATCTAGAGAAAGAATCTGTATTGCAGAGACTCATGGATTTCTACAGGGCCTGAATCCACCAATTCCCAGGTGTTGCATAGCTTATAGCAGTAGCTCTCCAAGTATACCCAAAGGTCTCTGGGGGTTCCCTGACCCTTTTAGGGACTCCGTGAGGTCAGACTGTTTTCATAATACCAAGGTGTCATTTGTCTCTTTCTCTCATTCTCACAAGCATAAGGTAGCATTTCCAGAGACTACTTGATGTGTGATGACATCATTGCTCTGACAGCTAATGGGATGTATGCTTGGGATTCTCTTTCTCTCTGTGTGTGTGTCTCTTTTTTTAAGAACAAGACCTCACTGTGTTGCCCAAGTTGGATTGCAGTGGCATAGTCGTAGCTCAGTGTAACCTTGAACTCCTGGGTTCAAGAGATCCTCTCACCTCAGCCTTCTGAGTAGCTAGTACTACAGAAAGACAACACCACAACCGGCTAATTTTTATTTTATTTGTAGAGTCAGGGTCTGGCTGTGTTGCCTAGGCTGGTCTTGAATTCTTGGACTCAAGTGATCCTCCCACCTTGACTTCTCAAAGTGCTGGGATTATAGGCATGAGCCACCTCACCTGGCCTCTGTTTTTTTTTTTTTTAAGAATTTTTTTTTTATTGTGGTAAAATACACGTAACATACCATTTACCACTTTCAAGTGCAGAATTTGGTGGCTTTGAGAACATTCAACATGTTCTGCAGCCAGCACCACTACCCATTTCCAGAACTTTTTGTATCATCCCAAACAGAAACTCTATACTTTTTTTTAAAAACAATAACTCCCCAGTTCCCCTCCCCACAGCCTTTGGCAACTACTAATCAACTTTCTGTCTGTATAGATTTGCCTATTCTAGACATTTTATACTGATGAAATCATGCAACATGTATTTGGTGTCTGGCTTATTTCACTTAGCGTTATGTTTTCGCAGTTCATCTGTGTTATAGCATGTGTCAGTATTTCATTTCTTTTTTAAGTTGTGGCATATTTATGACCAAAAAAATTACCATTTTATCTTTTTTTTTTTTTTTTGAGACAGAATCTCACTCTGTCGCCTAACTGGAGTGCAGTGGCATGATCTCAGCTCACTGCAACCTCTGCCTCCCAGTTTTTTAAGCAGTTCTCCTGCCTCAGCCTCCTGAGTAGCTGGGACTACAGGCGTGTGCCACCACACCCAGCTAATTTTTGTATTTTTAGTAGAGATGAGGTTTCACCATGTTGGCCAGGATGGTCTTGATCTCTTGACCTTGTGGTCTGCCCGCCTTGGCTCTTTTTTTTTTTTTTTAAAGAGACAGGGTCTCGCTATGTTGCCAAGGCTAGAGTGCAGTGGTGCAAATCCCTACAGCCTCATCCTCCTGGGCTCAAGCAATCTAGGGCCACAGGTACATGCCACCATGTCTGACAAATTTTCTATTTTGTGTGGAGATGAGGTCTCACTATGTTGCCCATGCGGGTCTCAAACTACTGGCTTCAAGCAGTCTTCCTGTCTCAGTCTCCCAAAGTTCCGGGATTATAGGCATGAGCCATCACGCCTAGCACCAATTTTTTTTTTTTCCTGAGATGAAGTCTTACTCTGTTGCCAGGCTGGAGTGCAGTGGTGTGAGCTCAGCTTACTGCAACCTCTATCTCCCAGGTTCAAGCAATCCTTCTGCCTCAGCCTCCTGAGTAGCTGGGACTACAGCCATGTGCCACCATGCCCAGCTAATTTTTTGTATTTTTAGTAGAAATGGGATTTCACCATGTTGGCCAGGATGGTCTCTATCTCTTGACCTTGTGATCCACTGCCTTGGCCTCCCAGAGTGCTGGGATTACAGGTGTGAGCCAGTGCAGTTGGCCCCATTTTAACCATTTTTAAGTGTACAGTTAATTCAGTGGCACTAAGAACATTCAGAATGTTATGCAGCAAGCACCACTACCCACTTCCAGAACTTTTTTGTCATTCCAAACAGAAACTCTATATCCATTAGACAACGACTCCCTGTTTTCCTCACTGCTATCCCCTGGCAACCGCCATTCTACTTTCCATCTTAATGAAATTGACTACTCTGTACCTGTTATAAGTAAAATCATGTATTATTTGCCTATTTTGTGTCTGTCTTCTTTCATTTAGCATAATGTTGTCCAGGTTCATTCATGTTGTAGCAAGTGTCAGAATTTTCTTCCTTTTTTGGCTGATGGCTGATGACATTCACTTTTGTTTTTCTCTTTTTTTTTTTTTTTGAGATGATCTCACTCTATCACCCAAGCTGGGGTATAGTGGCACGATCTCAGCTCACTGCAACCTCTGCCTCTTGCATTCAAACTATTCTCGTGCCTCAGCCTCCCGAGTAGCTGGGATTATAGGCGCATGCCACCACGCACAGCTAATTTTTGTATTTAGTAGAGACTGGGTTTCACTATGTGGGCTAGGCTGTCTTTGAGTTCCTGGCCTCAAGTGATCCACCTGCCTCAGCCTCCCAAAGTTCTAGGATTACAGACAAGCATTGTGGCCTACATTAACTTTTTTCCATTTTTTTTCTTTTTTTCTTTTTTTGAAACAGCGTTTCGCACTTGTTGCCCAGGCTAGAGTGCAATGGTGTGGTCTCGGCTCACTGCGGCCTCCGCCTCCCTGGTTCAAGTGATTCTCCTGCCTTAGCAGGAGTTTCACTTGAAGTTTCTTTTGTGAATTTTAATAGATGCATAAACATTTAGGATTATGTCCTCTTGAATCAATCCCTTTATCATTATTAAATGACCTTCTTTATTCCTGGTAACATTTGCACTGAAGTCTACTTTGTGTGATGTTAATACACTCCAGTTTATCTTTTTTTTGAGACAGGGTCTCTCCGGTTGACCAGGTTGTAGTGCAGTGGCACCATTACAGCTCACTGCAGCCCCAACATCCCCGGCTCAGGTGATTCTCCCACCGCAGCCTTTTGAATAGCTGGGACTACAGGCGTTCATTCCAATACCTGACAATTTTTTTGTATTTTTAGAGAAATGGAATTTCTCCATGTTGCTGAGGCTGGTCTCCTAGGCTCAAGCGATTCGTGTGTGTCAGCCTCCCAAAATGCTGGGACTATGGGGATTGCAGGAGTGAGCCACTGTATCTGGCCTTCCAGCTATCCTTTGATTCGTGTTAACATGGTATATCTTTTACCATTCTTTTATTTTCTCTTATTTATGTCCTATATAAAATGAGTTTCTTTTAGGCAATACATAGTTGTATCTTGCTTTTTTCCCTATGTGATAAATTCTGCCTTTCATTTGTAGCGTTCAGATCACTCCATATGCTTACTGATGAGGCAAGTTTAATTAAAATCTACCGTGTTACCATTTGTTTTCTGTTCGTATCATCTGTTTGTCTCCTTTATTTTTTTCTTCTTCTGGATTTAGTATTCTTTATTCTCTTCTGTTTATGTTGGCTTATTTGCTGTAACTCTTGTGTTATTTTAGTGGGATTAATCATTAACTTATCACAGACTACCTTCAAGTGATAAAGCACTTTACTTGTAGTATGAGAACCTTAAAACAGTCTGTTTCTCTCTTCCCAGCTTTGGTGCTATTATTGTCAAAATTTTATTTCTGTATATGTTATAAACTCCCCAATATAGTATCTGTGTTTTTGCTTTAAATAACTGTAGGTCAACAGCTTTTTCTTTCAGAACTTTAAAATGTCACCTGTCTTCTAGACTGCATTGTTTCAAGTGAGAAATCTGCTGTCATTTTGATCTTTGTTTTTGAATGCATAATGTCTTTTTTTTACTCTCTGCTTTTAAGATTTTATCACAGATTTTAAGCAATTCAATTCCAATGTGACTTGGAGTTGTATTCTTTATATTTCTGGTGCTTGGGGTTCATTGAGCTACTTGGATTTGTGGGTTTATAGTTTTCATCAAATTGGGAAATTCTTCCCATTGTTTCTTCAGATATTTTGTCCGTTCACCCATGTGTTAGGGTGTGTGAAGTTGTCCCACAGCTTACAGATGATTTGCACATTTTTTCCTGATATTTCTTTCATTCTGTGTTTTAGTTCAGAGGGTTTCTATTGTTATATCTTCAAGTCACTGGTCATTTCTTCTACTTCTACAGAATCTAACCCATTAATGTTCTGCGGTGTATTTTTCTTCTCAAGTGTTACAGGTTTTTTTAATTTTTATTTATTTTTTTTGAGACGGAGTCTTGCTCTGTCACCCGGGATGGAGTGCAATGGCACAATCTTGGCTCACTGCAACCTCTGCCTCCCACGTTCAAGCAATTCTCCTGCCTCAGCCTCCCAAGTAGCTGGGATTACAGACATGCACCACCACGCTCAGCTAATTTTTGTATTTTTAGTAGAGACGGGGTTTCCCCATGTTGGCCAGTATGGTCTCAATCTCTTGACCTCGTGATCCACCCACCTGGGCCTCCCAAATTGCTGGGATTACAAGTGTGAGCCAGCGCCTCAGCCAAGTATTATAGTTTTTATCTCTAGGTAGTAGGTTCTTAAAGGGCCAGGCATTAAATGTTTTCAGCTTTGCAGGCCATATAGTCTCTCCAGCAGCTACCCAGCTCTGCTGCTATAGCTCAAAAGCAGCTGTAGATAATACATATTTGTGGCTGTGTTCTGATAAAACTTGATTTTAAAAACAAATGGGGGCCGGGCACAGTGGTACATGCCTGTAATCCTGGCATTTTCAGAGGCCGAGGCAGGAGAATCACTTGACACCAGGAGTTCAAGACCAGCCTGGCCAACATGACAAAATCCTGTCTCTACTAAAAATATAAAAATTAGCCAGGCATGGTGGTGCATGCTTTTAATTCCAGCTACTCAGGAGGCTGAGGCACGAGGATCGCTTGAACCCAGAAGGTGAACGTTGCAGTGAGCCGAGATGGCACCACTGGCACTCCAGCCTGAGCGACAGAGCAAGACTCTGTCTCAAAAATAAATGAATACATAACATAAATTAAATAAACAAACAGATGGGAAGAGATGGATCTGGCCTGTGGGCTGTGGTTTGCTGACCTCAATGGCCTCTCACCCTTTGGTTCCACAGAGCTGCGGTGCAACCCTGGGCAGTTTGCCTGTCGCAGTGGCACCATCCAGTGCATCCCCCTCCCTTGGCAGTGTGACGGCTGGGCAACTTGTGAGGATGAGAGCGATGAAGCCAACTGTCCAGGTGAGTGTGTTGAGTAGGCTGGTTACACGCTACCTCGTCTCTTTGTTGTAGCTGGATAACTGTGCCTCTTGTGAGGGATGGAGGTGTGTGCTGTCTCAACATGTTGGAAAGTTAGTTTGAGCTGACCCCTTTCCTCGCTCTGTCTCTGAAATGGTGCCCAACCTAGGCAGATGCCAGAACTTGCAAGAAGGCAGGTCTATACGTAGGCATGTGAGATGCCCAGGAGGCCACACTTAAGGAGACGCTGCCATCCCTGGACTTGCATGATCTTGAGTGTGAACCCCTCCTGAGGGGTGTCACCCTGGCTACCTCTCTGACCTCATCCCCATCCTGGCTCTGTGTGGGTGCCTCTTGATCCTGAGTGTGCCCTTTTAGACTGGCTTTGGCACGCCCTCCCCTCCTGCTCACTCATTCACCAGAAACTTTGCGTTCGCAGGTTCTCTCCTGGCCATATGTAGCCTCCTAAAGATGTATGGAGAGGCCACAAAAAGGCTAAATGGGAGAACCAGGTTCTTCACCTGGTTTCTTCCCCAGCACCCTCAAGGAACAGTGTACCCCACGAATAACAGTGTTCACTGTATCCGTTGTTCTCCTCAACTTGGGTTGAGTGGGAGGTGTAGTGAATATGTGTGCATGTGTGTGTGAATGTGTGAGACACACATACACATGTATCCACAAATTTGTTTAAGACTAGGTGGTGCTGATAAAGCCACTAAGGGAAAGGTGTGTCTTATTCCAGCTTGAGAATCACAGGCCTAAAGGCTTTGGCTAGGCATGCAGACTCCTTCACAAGCTGGTTTAGGACTGCTTTACCAACCTTCTTAATCACTACTTCCCCTTCAGTGGCTCAGCTGGGCTGTTGCCTCTGCCCACTCCCATTAATAAAATCCTAGATGCGTGCTTCTTTATATTTTCCTGGAATTCCTTTGTTCTGTTTCTGTATAGACAAGCCCTGCCATCCTTCAGGGTGTAGCTCAGATGCTACCACAGTGGGAAAATGTCTGTGGCCTCTCTTTTTATCGATTAGCTGCTTCTAGTCTCCCATCTGTCTTTCTTACAGCATCAGAACCACTGGTAATTCTCACCATTCCTCGTGCCCAGGCTTGATTTTTCCATCCAGACCATGAGCTCCCAGAGGGCAGAGACCTTTCTTCTACCTTAGTGGGACTTGGCCTAGGACATGAAAGGTGTGCCGTAATTCCTATAGGCTTAGTACTGAAGGAAAACCAATTCATTCCAACCAGGGTATTAGGTAGGGCATTGGTTACATTTGAACTTGGGGTAGTTGTTTGAGACGGGTTCCAAAATAAGAAGCAGAGATGGGGACCGGCTTGGCCAACATGGTGAAACCCTGTTTCTAATAAAAATACAAAAATTAGCTAGGCATGGCGGTGCACATCTGTAATCCCAGCTACTCAGGAGGGTGAGGCATGAGAATTGCTTGAACCTGTGAGGCAGAGGTTGCAGTGAGCCAAGATTGTGCCACTGCACTTTATCCTGGGCTACAGAATGAGACTGTCTCAAAGGAAAAAAAAAAGGCCAGGCACAGTGGCTGATGCCTATAATCTCAACACTTCGGACAGCTGAGGCAGGCGGGATCTCTTGAGGTCAGGAGTTTCAGACCAGCCTGGACAACATTGTGAAAACCCATCTCTACTAAAAATACAAAAATTAGCTGGGTGTGGTGGCTGGCACCTGTAATCCCAGCTACTTGGGAGACTGAGGCAGGAGAATCACTTGAACCCGGGAGGTGGAGGTTACAGTGAACTAAGATCACGCCACTGCACTACAGCCTGGATGACAGAGAGATCCTGTCTCTAAAAAAAAAAAATGCTGTTTAGAGGGGACCCTTCCTGATTGTCCCTGGAGCCCATTCTTCATCAGATTATGCATGTCCCAAATGGGAGTTTTGATGATGTTGGCCCAGTCAGGAGTCTCTCTGGTGGGTCCGTGGGTCAAAGCCCAGGGAAAGTGGATTCCCAATGGGCTTCCCAGTGCTTGGGCTGCTGAAGTTCCCTGGTTGGTCAGCCTGGGGACGACCATGTGGTCATGAGTGAGAGCGTCCCCTTGTTTGACTCATAGAGTGGAACCTTATATCCAGCCTCTTGGAGAATTCCTGAAGAGAGAACCAGATTATTCTTGTTTTGCTTTCAAATGAAAGCAGAGCTTATTTGCTGTTCCCAAAGTGCCATTTGGCTTTGCTTTTGTGGTTTTTGTAATAATTGTCCTGTTACACATGCTAAACACAGTAGTATCCACACTCATAGTTGCCATCTTGTTCATCTTTTCATGCTGTAAAGACTTGGTGAAGGCAAAGAATAGGTTTGATTTCCCATTTGGACCACCTGGCCTGACGTGGCGGAGACACCAACTTTGCACTTAAGTATTGGCTTGAAGCTACATAGGTTGCTACATTTTTTCCCTAGATAGAAAAAATCTCATAGAAGCCAAGAGTTAGGAGTGCTCAGTCAGGACTGAGCAGTGAAGGCATGACAATGAGGACCCATGTGTGCAAACCCATTGAGGCCCGATAGAGCCCTAGAAGTATTCCAGGTAGACTGGGGAGGCCACTGCCCTGGCAGGGCTTACCCTGCTTCTCCTTGACTCATAATCCTATGGCTGTCCTTGTATAATGCTGTGTCACAGTCTGGAGGGTGAACAGATTGATTTCTAATTGTTCTTAAAGTTGGAATTCTGGGCAAACTTAAGTTATAAAAATGTACAAAGACTATATAATACATATTTTCTTACTTCCTTGAATTAATAACTACTAAAATCTTATGATTTTTTTTTTAGTTTATTTAAAAATCATGGATATAGAATCAAGTCCTCATTGACACTCTCCCTTCCTTCAGCCCTCCCCCACCAAAAAGGAAACTCTGTGTTTGTGGAGGGAGTAGAGAGTTAGCTAATAACCACCTTTGCTCAAAAGCTGTGACCTTCCTTTGTATGGAGAGAATTTCAGTAACCCTTTGGGAAGTTCCGTCCATTCTGTCAGGTTACTTTTGAACATAGACTTCAGGACTTTTGGACTTCTGGAATTACCATATGAAGTTACTCCATTGCCCTGCTAATAGCCTGCTAAAAGGGAGTACAAAATATGTAAAACTAAAGGGACAAAAAAAGGGGAAAGATGTAACAGTAGATCAGTAATTTCTGCATGTTTTTGAAGGAGGGAAATGAGTGGCCTGTGAGGTACAGCCTGGGCCTTCAGGCTTCCCACTCCCTTCTGGGCTTGTCCCTGGGTTTCAGAGGCTGGAATGCTAGAGCAGTAGCACTCAGAACCCCCTGCCAGCAGGCTTCGGTGTGTGATTTGCCCTTTGACATGTGTCTTGGGAAATGTGGCGAGTGGAAGGGAAGTGGAACCTTTCTCCCTTGGACCATGGTGTGTTGCGGGGTGTGCATGGGCTTAGAACAAGGTGAGTTTTTGCAGTGGCTTCTGCCTTACCCCACTGGCCAGTTATCTCAGGGCTGCAGAGCAGCTGAGATATTGGCAGCCAATTTTTGCAGTTTTTTAACCTATGGATGGCAGTAGTAGCTTCCTGACTCTTGACGATGACTGTAAGGATTAGATGGAAGACTAGAAGTAGCCCACTTTACTTTTGCTCACACTATAGCCTTGCCAGTTGTTGTGAAAGCACCTGTTTTCTGTAGGAAACCCTTTGTGTTTGAAATGTCTCAGCATGGTTTTTGTTTCCCCAGTGGAACCATCATTGATAGAAATGCAAATTAACAAAAGATGTGTAAAATTTTTGAGGGAGAAAAATTTGCAACTTTATTAAGAGACATTAAAGAAGACAAATAAATAGAGGCAAAATGTTCTTGCCTAGGAAGACTGAATATTTTTTAAACTTCTCATACTGTTCTGTGGATTCGCTGCCTCTTTAAGTCTTCTAGAGTTTTATGTGAAAGGCAGTAAGTCGATTTTAAAATGTTGAGGAGAATTTAGTCCTAGTATCATGAGGTCATTTTGAAGAAGAAGAATAAGGAGGGAGCACTTGCATTACCTGTTTCAAGACTTTCGTTACAATTGGCTCAGGGAAACCCAGCTTGGCCTGTGAGACAGAAGCTGTCAGAAACAGACTGGAGAAGCTTGAATTCCAGAGGTGGAATCACATATCACTGCACGAAGGACAGAGTCTTCAAACACAGTGTTGTGACTGTCGGAAAAGGATGCAGTTGGATCCCTAACTCACAACATACAGGAAATTCAGTTTGGGGTAAATTATAATATAGGAGACTATCTTTAAGACCTTGATGGGAAAGTGTGCCAAATTCTTTTTTTTTTTTTTTTTGAGACAAGGTCTGGCTCTATCACCCAGGCTAGAGTGCAGTGACGTGTTCTTGGCTCCCTGCAACCTCTGTTTCCTGGGCTCCAGCCATCCTCCCACCTCTTTCTTCCAAGTAGCTAGGACTAAAAGCATGTACCACCATGCCCAGCTAATTTTTGTGTGGATTTTTTTTTGTAGAGTTGGCCTGTTGCCCAGGCTAGTCTCTAACCCATGAGCTTGAGCAGTCTGCCTGCTTTGGCCTCCCAAAGGGTTGGGACTACGCAGGCATGAGCCATTGCACCCAGTCACCTTTTTCCTTTTCTTTCTTTTTTTTTTTTTTTTTTTTAGAGATGGAGTTTCACTCTGTTGCCCAGGCTAGAGTGCAGTGTCCTGATATCAGCTCACTGCAATCTCCACCTCCTGGGTTTAAGTGATTCTCCTGCCTCAGCCTCCCAAGTAGCTGGGATTACAGGCGCGTGCCAAGATGCCTGGCTAATTTTTGTATTTCTAGTAGAGATGGGGTTTCGCCGTGTTGTCCAGGCTGGTCTTGAACTCCTGACCTCAGATGATCTGCCTGCCTCTGCCTCCCAGAGTATTGGGATTACAGTTGTGAGCTACCACACCCAGCCTCCGGCCACCTTTTTCTTAATCACAGAATAAAAATGACCAAATTTGCTAGATTAAGATCTCTCATTTATTAAGTGACACCAATAGGCCAAGTGTGATGGCTCATGCCAGGAATCTCAACACTCTGGGAGGCCGAGGTGGCAGATTACTAGAGTCCAAGAGTTCAAGACCAGCCTGTGCAACATGGTGAAATCCTGTCTCTATGGAAAAAAAAAAAAAGAAAGAAAAAATTAGCCAGGTGTGGTGGTGCACACTTGTAGCACCAGCTTCTCAGTAGGCTGAAGTGGGAAGAATCACCTGAGTCCCTGAGGTCGAGGCTGCAGTGAGCCAAGTTTATACCACTGGGCATCAGAGTGGGACCCTGTCTAAAAAAGAAAAATTTAAAAATCACCAGTAAATACTGTGAAAAGACAAGCCAGAGTAGGGGGAAGATATTTGCAACGCTTACGGCCTATAAAGGATTCTAATCCAGTGTATATAAAGAACTCCTATAAAGCATTTCCTAGATGGTCATTAAACATAAAGAAAAATACTTAACCTCGTTAGTATTCTAAGACTACATACGGTGAGATACCACTTTACAGATGCTTAGACTGGCCAAAATTAAGATGTTGAAGAGGATGTGGATAGTGTGGAAATTTTATGTGCTTCTTTACACCCACTCTGGAATACAGACATTATCTTAAAAAGCTGAACATTCTGATTTTCTGTGATCCAGGATTTCTATTTAGGGAAACTCTGGAAAAATTCTTGCAGAATTGTTTGTACAGTTTTTCCAGAGTAGGTGTAAAGGAGATAAAATTTCAAGCCATCCACATCCTCTCCAACACTTGGTTTTGTCAGGCATCTTAATTTTTGCCGTTGATAATATGTCTTGGAAAGAACTTAAATGTCTGTGCTCACATGATGGCATGTTATATACCAGCGACAGTAAGTGAGTGTTAGGTTTATGCAGCAACATGGATGAATCTTAGAACGTCAGCTAAAAGCAAGTTGCTGAAAACTACATATGGCACAATGTAGAGAAGCAAAACAGATAATATTACTTACAGATGCATACACATGTTGTAAACTAAAAGAAAAAAATAAGCACATGATACCCGAAATTCTAGTTCCTGGTGTGGAGACAGAGGGATAAGACTGGGAGAAGCAAACATGGAAGTTTGTCTACAGATGATGTTTGAGTTGCTAAGTAGGGTGTGGGGAGGTGGCTCACAACTATATTTTTTTATTAGGTTTATGAATTTTACATATGTGCTACATACATTCTTTGAAATGTTTCACATATTACATAGCTTTTTTTTTCTTTTCAAAGAAAAGCCAACAGAGAGTTATAACTGAGTTGGCATAGCAGAGCAGCTGCAGCCATGGGCCTGCTTGAGAGAGAACAAGAAACGAGCAGTTTGCCCAGCAGCCCCCCAGAAAGGCTCTGTGCTTGAAGGCTGTGAGTGCCGAGGGTGGCAGGCATCAGGCATAAGAATGGGAATGGGATAGGAATTGGTGGAATTCTCCCTCGGCACCTGCGTTCCCTTCTGCACTTTCCATCACTGGGTGACTTCTTCCCCTACCATAAGATGTGGGATTTCGTTTCTTGTTTTTGAGACAAGAGTCTTGCTCTGTTGCCCAAATGGAGTGCAGTGGTGAAACCACAGTTCCCTGCAGCCTCGAACTCCTGAACTCAAGCAATCCTCCCTCCTCAGCCTCCTGAGTAGCTGGGACTACAGGTGTGCATCACCATGCCCAGCTAATTTTTGAGTTTTTTGTAGAGATGAGGTCTCGCTCTGTTGCCGAGGCTGGTCTTGAACTTCTGGGCTCTTAGCAGTTCTCCCCTCAGCCTCCCAAAGTGCTGGGATTACAGGCATGAGCCCCGCAGGGGTCGTTTTTCTAGACCTACACCGTCCAGTGTAGTAGCCATGAGTCACATGTTTTTGAAGCCAGTGAGTCACGCTGTTTTTGAAGGAAGTAGCCATGAGTCACGCTGTTTTTGAAGGAAGATGTGCAGCAGGTGTAAAATACACACCAAATAGGAAAGACTTAGTATGAAAAAAGAGCATAAAACATCCCATGAATACTTCTTTATATTGATTGCACGTTGCTATAATAGTATTTTGAATATATTGGGTTAAATCAAGTATTAAAATTTGTGTTCGTTTCTACTTGTTGAAATGTGGTTTGCATTGTGTTTCTATTAGACAGCACTTAAAGTCTGCAAAATAAGTGACACCAGGTATACCAGAAAGGAGTCATGGAGGTTGAAAATACAGGAATTAAGAGAAATTATCTGTGGTAACAAGTAGGTCTCTCAGTCCTATCTTCTGCCCGGCTCCCCAGATGTCAGCAGCCAGGTGTTTTCCCAGACCGGAGATTGGAGTCTTTCCTGGAGGCACTGGCACTTGATAGAAGAGGTAGAGAAGGTGTCGACATAATGGAGGATTCCCAGCTGAAGGACTGGCTCTCCCTCTGTGGTCCCTCACCAGTATCTGGCCCACTAGTGCTCACAAAGCCTCTGGCTAGCTGGATCACCTTCCTCTTATGAAAGACAAGTGCTGACCAGGTCTAGAAGAAAACATCTACTAAGGATAGTTACCAGACTTTGGACAAAGCACCCCAGACCAGAAGGGCCAGAGCAAAGTGGCCCGAGGCAGGCAGCTCTGCTAGATGTCATATCGTGGTTAAATGTGGGAGCTTGGAACCAGGAGCTGGGGCTGCTCCCCTGCTTTCACCACTTACTGGCTGTGATTCTTTGGGCAAATTGTATCTGTAAAATGGAGAAAATAATAGTGCCTACCACTTGGGGGTTGTTGTGAGGATTAAATTACATGCTACATATAAAGGGTTAGATAAGAACATAGCACACAGTAATCCCTCAATTATCTTAGCGGTCATTTTATTCATGTAATAAAACTTTAAAAAAATGTATTCTGCCATTGATAAAATGGCAGTCTAGGAAGCTCCAGGCTCTCATTCCACCATAGAAACATTAATAAGCAACTAGAAACTAGATGAAAGAACTTTATAGAAGCTCTGGAAAACCGTCAAAAGTCTACACCAGCTAAGAAAATGCCTAATGAAGAAAAAGCCTCATGGAAAATACAGATTGAGTATCCCTTAACTGAAATGTTTGGGACCAGAAGTGTTTTGGATTTTGAATTTTTTTCTGATTTTGGAATATTTGCATTATACTTACCAGTTGAACACCCCTAATATGAAATGCTCCAATGAGCATAACCTTTGAGCACCACTTTGGCACTCAGAAGTTTTGGATTTTGGGCTGGGCTCATACCTGTCATCTCAGTGCCTTGGGAGTCCAAGGTAGGAGGATTACTTGATGCCAGGATTATAAGAGAATACTGTCAAGAATTGTATATTAACAAATTGCTTAACCTAAATAAAGTGGACACATTCCTAGAAACATACAACCTGCCAAGACCGAATCATAAAGTAGAAAATCTGAATAGGACTATAATTAATAAGGAGATTGAATCAGTCATTAAAAACTTATCAACAAAGAAAAGCCCTGCACCACATGGCTTCACTGATGAATTCTACGAAACATTTTTTTTCTTTTCCCTGATCTCAAAAGGTATCAAGAATTCTGCCAAACATTTAAAGAAGAATTAACACCAGTTCTTCTCAAGCAGATTCATTCTTGACTCTAATATATCCTGATACCAAAGCCAGACAATAATACTACTAGAAAATTACAGTCCAATATCCTTTATGAAATTGATACAAAACCCTTAACAGAATAATAGCAAAACCAAGCTTAGCAGCCTATCAAAAGGCTGGGACCAAGTGGGATTTATTCCTGTAATGCAAGGATGTCTCCACAAAATAAAATCAGTCAGTGGTCAAAGACTGAGAGCTTTTTCTCTAAGATCAGAGACAAGACAAGGATGTCTGCTTTTACCACTTTTATTCACCATACTATTGAGTGTTAATTTGCCCATAGTAATTAATCAAGACGAGAAAGCCATCAAAATTGGAAAGGGAGAAGTAAAATTATCTCTGTTCATCTGTGTGATGACATGATTTTATATGTAGAGACCTTAAAGATTTCACAGAAACATTGTTAGAATTAATTAATGAATTCAGCAAAATTGCAGGACACAAAGTCAAAACACAATAATCAGTTGTATTTATATACACTGAGCAATCCGAAAAGGAAATTAAGAAAATAATTTCATTTGTAGTAATAGTACAAAGAATAAAATACAGATATTCCTCAACTTATGACAGAGTTATGTGTTAAACCTACTGTAAAGTCAAAAAGTTTTTTAGTCAAACTGTCATAAGTTGGGGGTCTGTCTGTACTTAAGAATATACTTAAGTACAGATGAAAGACTTAGGAAATGAAAGACTTATACATTGACCACTACAAAATGCTAAAGGAAATTAAAGAAGGCACCGGGTGTAGTGGCTCACATATGGAATCCCAGTATTTTGGGAGGCCCAAGGCAGGTGTATCACTTGAGGTTGAGAGTTAGAGACAGCCTGGCCAACATGGTGAAACCTCGTCTCTGCTAAAAATATAAAAATTAACTGGGTGTGGTGAGGTGCACCTGTAGTCCCAGCTACTCTGGAGGCTGAGGCAGGAGAATGGCTTGAACCCAGGAGGTGGAGATTGCAGTAAGCCGAGATCACACCACTGTACTTCAGCCTGGGTGACAGAGTGAGACGCTGTCTCAAAAAAAAAAAAAAAAATGGAGAGACGTCCCATGCTCATGGACTGCAAGACTTAAGAAGATGTGAATATTACCTAAAGCAATCTACAAATTCAATCCCTATTAAAATACCAACAAGTTTTTTTTTTGCTGAAATAGAAAAATTTATCCTAATGTTTATAGACTCTCAGCAGACTGCAGAGAGCCAGAACAGTCTTGAAAAAGAAGAAATATGAAAGCCTCATACTTCCTGACTTTAAAACTTGCTACAAAGCTGCAGTAATCAAATCATTGTAGTACTGGTATAAAGACAGACATATAGACCAGTGGAATAGAATACAGGGCCTAGAAATAAGTTCTTGTGTACAGTGGTCAAATTATTTTCCACAAGGATGCCAGTACCATTCAGTGAGGGAAAACGAGTATCTTTTCACAATGAATGGTCATAGGAAAACTGGACATACACATCAAAAGAATAAAGTTAGACCCTTAGCTAATGATATACAAAAATTAACCCAAAATGGATCAGACTTAAACATAAGACCTTAAACTATAAAATTCCTAGAAAAACAGAATAAAGTCTTCATGACATTGGATTTGGCAGTGATTTCTTATGTAAGACACTAAAATCACAGGCAACAAAAGAAACAATAGAATAAATTAGGCTATATCAAAATTTAAAACTTCTGTTAATGAAAAGAAACATCAGTGAAAAGGCAGCCTATGAAATGGAAAACTTTGAAAATCATACCTGGTAAGGGTTAATATTTAGAATATAAAAAGAACTACAGCTCAGTGATAAAAATCATCCCAGTTAAAAAATAGGCAAAGGACTTGAGTAGACATTTCTCCAAAGAAAATAAACCAATGACTGATAAGCACATGAAAACATGCCCTACATCACTAATGAGTGGAGAAATGTAAATCAAAACAACAGTGAAATACCTCATAGGCATTAGATGTCTGCCGTTGAACAGAAAATGACAAGTGTTGACAAGGATTTAGAGAAAGTGGAATCCCTCTTCAGTGTTACTAAGAATGTGAAATGGTGCAGCCTACTAAAACCGTATGACAGTGCCTCCCAAATTAAAAGTAGAATTACCATATGACTTAGCAGTTTGACTCAAAAGAATTGGAAGCAGGGACTTGAAGAGAGATTTGTATACCCAGGTTCATAGCAGCATTACTCACAGTAGTCAAAAGGTGGAAGCAATCCAAGTGTCCATCCACAGATGTTCACCTTAAAAAGGAAGGCAGTCTGATACATGCTACAGCATGGATGGACTTTGAGGATGTTATGCTCAGTGAAATAAGCCAGTCACAAAATAACAAATACTGTATGTTTCCATTTAGATGTGCTGTCAAGATACTCAAATTCATAGAAACAGGAAGTAGAATTGTGGTTGCCAGGGGCTGGGAGAAGAATGGGGCGGTAATGTTTAATGGATACAGAGTTAGTTGGGTAATATGTAAAAAAATTCTGGAGATGGATGGTGGTGGTGATTATGGAAGCAATGTGAAGGTACTTAATAATGCCACTTAACTGTACACTCTTAAATGGTTAAAAACCAGTTCAGAAAATCCAATATCTGATTAGTACGAATTCCTTGAAAGAAAATAGAGGAGATGGGGAAAGACGGAATTAGCAAAGAAGTTATATAAGAAAATTTCCCAGAAATGAAAGAGTACAACCTTAGATTGGAAGGTCCTGGCATGATAATTTTAAAAAGACCTATACAAAGCACCTCCTTGTGCAGTTGCAGAACGTTAGTAATGCAGAGGACATTAAACTCTCTAGCAAGAAACCTGGGTCACAGTGAAATGATCAGGAATCAGGACAGTAGATGCCTCAGTGGCAGTTCTCATGTGAGGGAAAAGTTGAGGTGGGGCCACCCAGATCTGAAGAGGAACTGATTTTGATTGTCTAATTCAAATTTTTAGTTTTATCTTTATTCAAGTTACTTATGCTAGTTCTGTAAGGTTTTTTTTTAAAAAAAATAGTAAACTGAGTGGGCCCCTCTAATTTCCCATTTTTTAAGGCAAACATTGTTTTAGCTGTTTCATTTGGTATTTTTCTGTGTCTTTAAATTCTGTGGTTTTAGGCATTGTCTGCTGATTCTTCTCTAAGCCTGGTGGCTGGGTCTGGGCCCTTCATCTCTGGGCTCTGCGAGTTCTTACCTGCTCTCAGTGCTGCTCCTAGCTGGGCCATACAGGAGCACTTTGTTTCCTTTTTTTTTTTTTTTTTTTTTTTTTTTTTTTTGAATAATGAGACTGAGTCTCGCTGTGCAGCCCAGGCTGGAGTGCAGTGGCTGTAACCTCTGCCTCCCAGACTCAAGCAATTCTCCTGCCTCAGCTTCCTGAGTAGCTGGTATTACAGGCATGCACCACCATGCCCAGCTAATTTTTATATTTTTTTAGAAGAGGAGGGGTTTCATTGTGTTGGCCGGGTTGGTCTCAAACTCCTGACCTTAAGTGATTGCCTGGCTTGGCCTCCCAACATGCTGGGATTACAGGCGTGAGCCACCGCGCCTGCCCAGCCATGTTTAACTTTTTAAGAAATTGCCAAACCGTTTCCCAGTTTGATGTGAGTCCTGTAGATTCGTGTGTGTGTGTGTGTGTGTGTGTGTGTGTGTGTGTGTGTGTGTGTGTGTGTGTGTGTGTGTGTGTGTGTGTGTGTGT
>PVKP010036487.1:0-22423 GCA_004027715.1 Plecturocebus donacophilus | reverse complement strand
TTTTTTTTTTTTTTTTTGAGATAGAGTCTTGCTCTGTCGCCAGGCTGGAGTGCAGTGGCGCAATCTCGGCTCACTGCAACCTCTGCCTCCTGGGTTCAAGCGATTCTTCTGCCTCAGCCTCCCGAGTAGCTGGAACCACAGGTGCGTGCCACCACACCCAGCTAATATTTTGTATTTTTAGTAGAGACAGAGTTTCACCTTTAGTAGAGATGGGGTTTCACCATCTCGGCCAGGCTGGCCTCGAATTCCTGACCTCGTGATCCATCCACCTCAGACTCCAAAAGTGCTGGGATTACAGATGTGAGCCACTGCACACGGCACTTTTCATCTTTTTAATTACTTCACTGGGAACAGTCATTAGAAAAAATTATCTCCTACTACTAATTTTATATCAAAAATTAGAACAATCTCAAAATAACAGTCTTTCAGAAAATGGCAATGCCAATTAATATTGACTTACTGGTTTTCTCTTCTCACTGAGGACAAGTGAGATTGTTTTCATAAACTTCTGATTTTCAAAATTGCCATCTTTAAAATTCTTACATTGACCTATTTCCTCTTGTGACTTCTTTGACCCTCTGTTAGTGTCGTGAGCCAGTAAGAGTTGCTAATAGCCACTTTATATGTACAATGTACAATTTGCCACATAGAATGTAAAAGTGAGGCTGGGTGTGGTGGTTCACGCCTGTAATCCCAGCACTTTCGGAAACTGAGGCAGGTGGATCACTTGAGGTCAGGAGTTCGAGACCAGCATGATCAACATGGTGAAAACCCATCTCTACTAAAAATTAAAAATTAAAAAAAAAAAAATTAGCTGGTCATGATGGTGTGTGTCTGTAATCCCAGCCACTTAGGAGGCTGAGGTGGGAAAATTGCTTGAATCTGGGAGGCAAGGGTTGCCATGAGCCAAGATTGTGCCACTGCACTTCAGCTTGGGTAACAAGGCAAGACTCTGTCTCAAAAGGAAAAAAAAAAAAGGGCCAGGCATGGTGGCTCATGCCTGTAGTCCCAGAACTTTGGGAGTTCAAGGCAGGTGGATCACGAAGTCAGGAGTTCGAGACCAACCTGGCCAACATAGTGAAACCCCATCTCTCCTAAAACAACAAAAAATTAGCCAGGCGTGGTGGTGGGTGCCTATAATCCCAGCTACTCGGCAGGCTGAGGCAGGAGAATCACTTGAACCTGGAGGGGGGGCCGAGGATGCAGTGAGCAGAGATCACCTGGGCGACAGTGTGAGACTCCATCTCAAAAATAAAAAAGGAAATTCCTCAACTCCTTGACAAAACATAAGATCTTAACATAGCTGCAATCATCAGTGGCAGATGAATAGGGAAAGGGATAGACAAAGACAACATGAAGGCACAAACTTTTAGAGCTGGAATAGTGCTGTGTAACAGGGGTCCCCAAACCCTTGGCTGTGGCCTGTTAGGAACTGAGCCACACAGCAGGAGGTGAGCAACTGGTGAGTGAGCATTACTGCTGAGCTCCACCTCCTGTCAGATCAGCATTAGCATTCGATTTTCTTTTCTTCTTCTTTTTTTCTTTTTTTTTTTGAGACAGAGTCTTGCTCTATTACCCACGCTGGAGTGCAGTGGCATGAGCTCGGCTCACTGCAGCCTCCGCCTCCTGGGTTCAAGTGATTCTCCTTACTCAGCCTCCTGAGTAGCTGGGATTACAGAAACACACACCATGCCTGGCTAATTTTTTGTATTTTTAGTAGAGACAGGGTTTCACCATGCTGTCCAGGCTGGTCTCGAACTCCTGACCTTGTGATCCACCCACCTCAGCCTCCCAAAGTGCTGGGATTACAGGCGTTGAGCTACCACACTCAGCCAGCATTCGATTTTCATAGGACTGGGAACCCTATTGTGAATGGAGATTGCAAGCTCCTTATGAGAATCTAATGTCTGATGATCTGAGGTGGAGCAGTTTCATCCTGAAACCAGTCATACCCCTCTTTGTCCATGGAAAAATTATCTTCCACGAAACTGTCTTCCCTGGTGCCAAAATGATTGGGGACCAATGCCCTATAAAGTTGATTTAGAATGTGCAACCATGTTAAGGCTGAAATTAAGAATTTGAGGCTGAGCTACTCGGGAGGCTGAGGTGGGAGGATCAACTCCCTTGGTCCCAGGAGTTCTGGGCGGTAGTGCGCTATGCCGATCAGGAGTCCACACAAAGTTCGGCATCAATATGGTGACCTCCCTGGAGCAGGGGGACCACCAGGTTGCCTAAGGAGGGGTGAACCGGCCCAGGTCGGAAATGGAAAAGGTCAAAACTCCCATGCTGATCAGTAGTGGGATCGCGCCTGTGAATAGCCACTGCACTCCAGGCTGGGCAACAGCGAGACCCTGACTCTTAAAAAAATAAAGGGGCCTTCAGTCCTGGAGAGCTGCAAGCCCCACAGGCTCTCAGGCTGTTGGTCCCTTTAAAAAAAAAGAAGAATTTGAGGCTGGGCTGGACTGGGCTGGGCGTGGTGGCTCATGCCTATAATCCCAGCACTTTAGGCAGGTGGATCCCTTGAGCCAAGGAGTTTGAGATCAGCCTGAGTGACATGGTGAAACCCCATGTCTACAAAACAATAAGCCAGTGTGGTGGCACACATCTGTGATCCTAAGTACTTGGGAGGCTGAAATGGGAGGATCACTTGAGCCCTGGAGGTTGAGGCTGCAGTGAGCCATGATGGAGCCACTGCACTCCAGCCTGGGTTGGACAGAGTGTCAAAAAAAAAAAAAAGAGGCTGGTCCAAGATGAGCCAATAGGGTAAGTGAGTTATCTCAATTGTTCACAGTCAGTTACAAATTGAACTGTCCCTCTTCTCACTACTTCATTTTTAAAAAATGAGAATTTAGACTTGAAAGCAAATTTTGAGCCAATTAACACAATCAACAGAATCTTTGTTTTTAAGAGGTTGTGAAGTTAGTTCAGGAATATAGTGGTGTTAATTTTAAATGTGAAGAGTAGAGTATGTTGAACTAATGTCCTGGAAGTCACATTTAGAGTGAAGAACATATTAATCCAGTTTGCTTCTAAGGATAAATAAAGCAAGAGAACCCCAAAACCTGAGAAATAAGACCAACACTTCTGTTGGTGTTAAAAAGCCTTTCACAACATATATGTATTAGAAATGGGGCTGGTCTTGAACTCCTGGCCTTAGGCGATCCACCCGCTTCAAACTCCGAAAGTGCTGGAATTACAGGAATTTGCCACCACGCCCAGCCAAAAAAAGCCTTTCATAATGTGTACCTACAGATTTATAAAATTGTAAAACTTTAGTGGCCAGATGCCGGGCTGAGTCCTGGGCGCTGTGATGCACGGGGCCAAATGCGTGCTTGGCGACCCAGGCGCCTGACGTGGGCCGGCGCAGCACCCTGCCGGGCACCTCAGATGAGCATGCCGGTGCCGCTGCAGCTGCGCAACCACTCGCACTGCATCTAGAAGCTGGAGACGCGCTGCCGCCTGCCGGGGGCGCCTCCACCGCGGACAGAATGGCCTGCTGCAACCAGCTCCAGGACGCCACCTGCAAGAACCATAGGCACCCGCTGGCTCACAGCGATCCTCACCCTGGCGCTGCGTGCGGAGATCTCGGTCTACAGGATGGTAAACGGCAGCTGCTGCAGGGAGAAGAACCTCCCCTTGGTGACTTACCATTAATTCCAGAAGAGCTGGTGTCATGAATGTCGAATCTACCCGAAAATAGCCCATCACTGAGGTAGCACCTACTCCCGCTGGGCGAAGAAGAAGCCCATCCTGTTCACCCTCTATCCTGGAGGGGCGAGGAGCATCTGTCCCCACACTCCACCAAAAGCATTTAATTTATGGATCCTCCTTCCTGGCACATGCCAGATGGACCTAAGGTTCCTTTCTGCCCTACTCTGGGGACACCTGGAGCCATCTCGGACCTCAAGACTTGAAGGAGAACAGAGGGAGTGCCCTGTCTCCACCTCCACTCCCTGAGTAATCCACAGCATTTTGGCACTCACCCCACCTCCAGGTTTGTCAAGTGGTCTTTGCCCCTGGAGCTGATGGCCCTCTAAGCACCAGCATCATGACTTTGTGCCAGTCCTGGTGCTTCCTCCCCTGGCCCCCTACCACCCTTTGGTGTCACACTTCTCAGGCTGATCATCCTGGGTTGGGGCAGCAGATAGTCTAGAGTTTGTTGGGTGAAGGTGCCATTTAGCTGTGACTGCTGGGGCCATGTTAGGAATTTACGGATATATCTGGAGGGTAGGGGGGAAGACGAAATGAAACAAAACAAACATGAGAAGAACAATTTATGAACAATTTAGTTCAAATAATTTAAGACAACTGGATGTTAAAAAAAAAAAAAAAGAAAGCCAGACGTGGTGGCACATGGCTGTAATCCCAGCTACTCAGTAGGCTGAGGCAGGATAATTGCTTGCTTGCACCCAGGAAGCAGAGGTTGCAGGGAGGCAAAGATTGCAGTGAGCCAAGATTGCACCACTGCACTCCAGCCTGGGTGACAGAGCAAGACTCAGTCTCAAAAAAATAAAAAAAGGATTTGAGAAATTTAATGGAAAATTCCCTCAAAAAGTACAATTTAAAAAGCACAACAGCCAGATGCTGTGACTCTTGCCTGTAATTCCAGCACTCTGGAAGGCCCAAGCAGGCAGATCGTTTGAGCTCAGGAGTTTGAGACCAGCCTGGCCAACATGGAGAAACTTTGTCTCTATAAAAAATAAAATACAGGCCAGTCACGGTTGCTCACACCTATAATCCCAGCACTTTGGGAAGCCAAGGTGGGCGGATCATTTGAGGTCAGGAGTTCGAGACCAACCTGACCAACATGGTGAAACCCTGTTCCTACTGAAAATACAAAACTTAGCTGGCGCATGGGTCTCAGCTACTCAGGAGGCTGAGGCAGAAGAATCGCTTGAACCCGGGAAGCGGAAGTTGCAGTGAGCCAAGATTGCACCACTGGACTACAGTCTGAGCAACAGAACAAGACTCCATCTCAAAAAAAATAAAATACAAAAATTAGCCAGGCATGGTGGCTCATGCCTGTAGTCCCAGCTACTCTGGAGGCTAAGGTGAGAAGATCACCTGTTCCCAAGAGGTCCAGGCTGCAGTGAGCAGTGATCATGCCACTGTACTCCAGCTTGAATGGCACAGTGAGATCTTGTCTCTAAACAAAACAAAACAAAACAAACTACTTCAAAACAAGGTACATAATACATACTCTGAGATGCAGCAAAAATAAGATGAATTTGCTGGGTGCAGTGGCCACTCCTGTAATCCCAGCACTTTGGGAGGCTGGAGGATCACTTGAGGCCGGGCATTCAAGACCAGCCTGGCCAACTTGGCAAAATCCTATTTCTACTAAAAATACAAAAATTAGCCAGGTGTGGTGGTGCACATCTGTAATTCCAGCTACTAAGGAGGCTGAGGGACAAAAATCGTTTGATTCCAGGAGGCAGAGGTTGCAGTGAGCCAAGATCACACCACTGCACTCCATGCTGGGGGACAGAATGAGACCTTGTCTCAGAAAAAAAAAGATGGATTGAAGGATGGATAGATGGTTGGATGGATGGATGGATATGCAATAAAGCAAGTATAGAAACATGTTAATGGTAGATGGTAGATGTAAGTAGTGGTTTATAAGGATGGTGACTCTAATTTTTTTTTAATTTTTACTATTGTCTTAGAGACAGGGTCTTGCTCTGTCACCCAGGCCGAGGTGCAGTAGCATGATTATGGCTCACTTTAGCCTCAACTTCCTGAGCTCAAGCAATCCTCCCACCTCAGCCTCCTGAGTAGGTAGGACTACAGATGAGTGCCACCACGCCTGGCTAATTTTTTGTTTTGTTTTGGTAGAGATGGGGTCTTGCTATATTGCCCAGTTTGGCATTGAACTCCTGGGCTCAAGCGATCCTCCTGCCTCAGCCTCCCAAAGTGCTGGGATTACAAGCATGAGCCACTTGCCTGGCCACTGACATGGGTTTTTTTTTGAGACAGAGTCTTGTTCTGTTGGAACAAGGCTGGAGTGCCTGGCTCATTGCACCTTCTGCCTTGTGGGTTCAAGCAGTTCTCAGCCTCCGAAGTAGATGGGATCACAGGTGTGCACCACGACGCCCAGCTAATTTTTGTGTTTTATTCATTTATTTATTTTATTTTATTTATTTTTTGAGACAGAGTCTTGCTCTGTCGCCGAGATTGGAGTGCAGTGATCATGGCCCACTGCAACCTCTGTCTCCCGGGTTACTCGCCTCCTGAGTAGCTGGGATTACAGGTGCCCACCACCATGCCTAGCTAATTTTTGTGGTTTTAGACAGGGTTTTGCCATGTTGACCAGGTTGGTCTCAAACTCCTGACCTCAGGTGATCCACACATCTCTGCCTCCCAAAGTGCTGGGATTACAGGCATGAGCCACCGGGCCCAGACTATTTATTTGTTCTGAGACAGAGTTTTGTTCTGTCACCTAGGCTGGAGTGCAGTGGTGTGATTATAACTCATTGCAATCTCAACTCCTGGGCTCAAGGGTTCCTTCCCATCTCTCAGTTCCCTGCATATCTGAGACTACTACTACATGCCCAGCAAATTTTTATTTTTTAGAGATGGGACTTCCTTATGTTGCTCATGCTGGTGTTGAACTCCTGGTCTCAAGTGATCTTCTCGCATCAGCCTCCAAAACTATTAGGATTACAGTCATGAGCCACTACACCAAGCCCACATTGAAGTTGAGTTCAGTTCTCATTGAACTCTTCCCTATCGCAATAATATGTTACTGATTAAAATCTGCCTTTACCTCTTTAGTATCTGGCTTTATCTCTGATAAAGCTTTTCTCAATGTCTGAAATTTTCATGAGACTGGGATAAAAATTAAAACACTTAAAAAAAATAGACACATATATCAGCTAAGCCAGAGTAACTGGTATTGCGCTTGCCTCCTCCCCACAAACAAATAGAAAACTGGGGCTGAGCCTGTCAGCTCACACCTGTAATCCCAGCACTTTGGGAGGCTGAGGTAAGTGGATTACCTGAGGTCAGGAGTTCGAGACCAGCCTGACCAACATGGGGAAACCCCGTCTCTAATAAAAATTTAAAAATTAGCTGGGTATGGTGGTGTGCACCTATACACCTGTAGTCCCAGCTACTCGGGAGGCTGAGACCGGAGAATCACTTGAACCTGGGAGGCAGAGGTTTCAGTGAGCCAAGATCACTCCACTGCACTCCAAGCCTGGGCAACAGACTCCGTCTCAAAAAAAAAAAAAAAAAAAGAAAACTGGATACATATGTGAAACGGCTGTTTTTAAACAGGAGGCAAGAAACAGCACAGCACCCAGATCCTGGGGACAAGAGAAACGCTTTCTGCCTGGAGAGACTTTCCAGGGTGTGGCATAGGAAGATGGTGTCTGGGCCAGGTGCTATGGCTCAGGCCTGTAATCCCAGCACTTTGGGAAGCTGAGGCAGGCGGATCGCCTGAGGTTGGGAGTTTGAGACCAGCCTGACCACTGACCAATATGGTGAAACTCCGTCTTTAAATAAATTAATAAAATAAAAAGGAAGATGGTGTCTATGAGACCACAGCAAACTTGCTGACTTGAGGGAACAGAAAAAGGATTCAGAGGAACTGAGGGAGCTAGAATGCCTGGGGCAGGATACCAGAAAGGAGGGAGCTACACAATGAAAGAGCTGCAGAAATCCAGATAGGGACCCCCTTGAGTCTTTGGCTTATTAATTTTTTTTTTTTTTTTTTGAGACCAAGTTTCACTCTGTTGCCCAGGCTGGAGTGCAGTGGCAGGATCTCTGCTCATTGCACCTCTGCCTCCTGTGTTCAAGTGATTCTCCTGCCTCAGCCTCCTAAGTAGCTGGGAATACAGGCGTGTGCCACCACACCTGGCTAATTTTTATATTTTTATTTGTTTGTTTGTTTTGAGACTGAGTCTCTCTCTGTCACCCAAGCTGGAGTACAGTGGCATGATCTCGGCTCACTGCAACCTCCGCCTCCGCCTCACAAGTTCAAGTAATTCTTTGCCTCAGCCTCCCAAGTAGCTGGGACTACGGGTACATGCCACCACACCACGCCCAGCTAATTTTTGTATTTTTAGTGGAGACGGGATTTCACTATGTTGGCCAGGCTGGTCTCAAACTCCTGACCTCAAGTGATCCGCCCACCTCGACCTTTCAAAGTGCTGGGATTAAAGGCATCAACCACTGCACCTGGACATAATTTTTGGGGTTTTGTTTGTTTTTTGAGACAGAATTTCGCTCTTGTTGCCCACATTGGAGTGCAATAGCATGATCTCAGCTCACTGCAACCTACGCCTCCCGGGTTCAAGCAATTCTCCTGACTCAGCCTCTCGAGTAGCTGGAATTATAGGCATGCACCACCACGCCTGGCTAATTTTGTATTTTTAGTAGAGACGAGGTTTCTCCATGTTGGTCAGGCTGGTCTCAAACTCTCGACCTCAGGTGACCTACCCGCCTTGGCCTCCCAAAGTCCTGGGATTATAGGCATGAGCCACCACGCCCACCCTAATTTTTGTGTCTTTATTGGAGATTGGGTTTCACCACGTTAGCCAGTCTGGTCTTGAACTCCTGGCCTCAAGCAATTCACTTGCCTTGGCCTCCCAAAGTGCTGGGATGGCAGGCGTGAGTCACCACACCTGGCCTGGCTTATTAAAATAAATAAGCAAGAGGCCACTGGCCTGAGGCTGTCTCCATACTTCAAGTTCCTACATATTGAACTGTGACCTAACTTAGTCCATAAAGGAATTTAAACCTAATTTAGGCGCATATTTTTTGTAACAGATAATCAGGTTTCAGCCAATCATAAGCAGCCAGGTTTCAGTCAATCACAGGCAGCCAACTGATCGGACCATGTTTAAATAAGGCTTACCCCTTAGATTACTTCTGTAGTTTACTTCTATTTTCTGTCTATAAATACTCACTACCCATGTTGCAGAGGGAAGCTCTTTGAACCTCTTCTGGTTCTAAGTGCTGCCCAATTTATTAACTGTTCTTGGCTCAAATAAACTCTGTTAAGTTTAATTTTGCCTGAAGTTTTTCTTTTAAGAGGCTGAATACTAAGCTGTAAAACTGTAGGTGAAATTCAGTAACAATAGGGAAAAAAACAAAAACTCAAAAAACCCTGCAAGCTATTCCAGTCATAAACCGAAAAGTTCCCAGAGCTCACATTAGCCAGCAGTGGAGAGACTCTGTAGGATAACCAAAGCATCCAGTAGAGGTCCCAGAAGTGTTATACCCCAATAACAAGGCTAGCGCAGTGGTTCTCAGAGTATGACCCACATGATCCTGTGGGTCCACATAACATTTCCAGAAGGTCTTCAAAGTCAAAAGTATTGTATAGTGTTACTGTCAAAGTCACAATAAAGATGTAGCAATGAGGCCAGACATGGTGGCTCACGCTTCTAATCCCAGCAGGGAGGTCAAGGTGGGTGGAGTTAGAGACCAGCCTGGCCAAAATGGTGAAACCCTGTCTCAAAAAAAAAAAAAAAGATGTAACAGTGAATCTCTAAATTTAACACCCCATTTGGGAAGCAAGAATTGCAACTTGGGGCATATACAGACTGGGTGGTTTTCAGTATGTCCAAAAAACAAAGAGAAGTTTGGGAGTTTTATAAAAAAAGATAAATGTTATGTATTGATTTTCTTTTTTCTTTTTTAATTTTATTTTATTTTTCTTTCTTCTTTTTCTTAAGGTTATACCTGAAATGTGTTGATTTAAAAAAAAATTCATTGATATTAATAAAGTTTCAGAGAGCTAACAAGATACAATCAGTGAGCAAATATGGTGGGTAAAATTAGCCTTAGAGAGGCAGCAGGTTGTTTCAGCAGCTATGAGATAAGACTGGCCTCAAGTTACAACAGGCAGTTTCTTCAGCAGCTGGACATGCAGAGAACTACATTTTTGGAGCAATGTTATGTGCCCTTAATGCTTTTTCCCTCTGGCTTCTTCACTCTGTTTTAGTTGAGTATGACAAGAATGACTCAATTTGTATGATCAGCTTTCACAGTATCAAGATGTAATTTGCCTTTTCACTGTTTTGACATCTGCACTGACAGGTACAAAAGAAATTAAGGAGGCTGAGTGTGGTGGCTCAGTCTGTAATCCCAGTATTTTGAGAGACTGAGGCAGGCAGATAACTTGAGGTCAGGAGTTCAAGACCAGCCTGGCCAACATGGTAAAACCCCATCTCTACTAAAAATGCAAAAATTAGCTAGGCTTGGTGACCCATACCTGTAATCCCAGCTACTCAGGAAGCTGAGGCAGGAGAATTGCTTGAACCTGGAGGCAGAGGCTGCAGTGAGCTGAGAACATGCCATTGCACTCTAGCCTGGTCAACAGAGAAAGACCTTCTCTCAAAAAAAAAAAAAACAAAGAAAGAAAGAAATTAAAACTATCAGTTTCTTGGTATTAATTAAGAATCAAGGAAGCGAATACAAGCCTCTATTGTATTCTTCACCAACACATGATCACAGTTTTGTTTTGTTTTTAAAGCCAGTTTCAATTAAGAGAGTCCTGTGATTAAATAATAAAACAGGCCTGGCGTGGTGGCTCATGCCTATAATCCCAGCACTTTGGGGGAATCGAGGCTGGTGGATCACAAGGTCAGGAGATTGAGACCATCCTAGCCAACATGGTGAAAGCCCATCTCTACTAAAAATACAGAAATTAGCCAGGTGTAGTGGCACGCGCCTACAGTCCCAGCTACTCAGGAGGCTGAGGCAGGAGAATCACTCGAACCTGGGAGGCAGAGGTTGCAGTGAGCTGAGATGGCGCCATTGCACTCCAGCCTGTGTGACAGAGCAAGACTCTGTCTCAAAAAAAAAAGAAGAAAGAAATAATAAAACTTGATAATTTCCAATGTAACAACTTTGTAACATTGAATACACACACACACACACACACACACAGTGTAATGAAATGGGAAGTAGATATGAAGCATTTCTGCTGCATACCAAAGTAGATAGCTGTCGGTCCATGCATAGTGGCTCATGCCTGTAATCTCAACCCTTTGGGAGGCCAAGGCAGACAGATCACTTGAGGTTCGGAGTTCAAGCCCAGCCTAGCCAACATGGTGAAACCCTGTCTCCGCTAAACAAATAAGTGGTATGCCTCTGTAATCCCAGTTACTCTGGAGGCTGAGGCAGGAGAATTGCTTGAACCTGGGAGGCAGAGGTTGCAGTGAGCTGAGATTGTACCACTGTACTCCAGCCTGGGAGACAGAGCAAGACTCAGTCTCAAAAAAAAAAAAGTAGATAGTTATGTAACTGTTTAAATTGCAAACTGAACTAACTGCTTTCTTCATGGAACACCATTTTTTACTTAAAAGAGTGGCTGACAAACTGGTTAAATAGACTTGGGTGTTTGTACATACATTCTTTAACCGGGAGAACATTATCACTTCAAGAAAAACTATTGACAATATTTGTTGCCAGTTATAAAAATTTTAACTTTAAAGCAAAAATTAGAATTTTGGAAAACTTGTGTTCGCTACTTTGAGCTTGACAGTTTTCCAATATTTTAAGAATTTTCTGAGCTGAGCAGAGTGGCTCATGCCTACAATCCCAGCACTCCAAGAGGCCAATGTGGGAGGATGGCTCGAGGCCAAGAGTTCAAGTCCAGCCTGGGCAACAAAGTGAGACCCCCATCTCTACAAAAAATAACAAAATAAGCTGAGCACAGTGGTATGTGCCTATGGTTTCAGCTACAGGGAATGCTGAGACAGGAGGCTGAGGTGGAAGGATCACTTGAGTCAAGGTACTGGAGGCTGCAGTGAACTATGATAGTGCCACTGCACTCCACCCTGGGGGACAGAGCAAGACCCTATGTCTAAATTAAAAAATATATATATGCTGTCCCAAAAAAGAAAAAAATTCTGATGAGATCAGTGGTGATATTAACAAATGTGAATTCTTTGTTATTATATAATATATATATATATATATATTTTTTTTTTTTTTGAGACAGTCTTGCTCTGTTGCCCAGACTGGAGTGCAACAGTGCAATCTTGGGTCACTGCAACCTCCTCCTCCTGAGTTCAAGGGATTCTTCTGTCTTAGCCTCCCCAGTAGCTGGGACTATAGGCGCATGACATCGCACCTGGCTAATTTTAGTAGAGACAGGGTTTCATCATGTTGGCCAGGCTGGTCTAGAACTCCTGACCTGCCTCTGCCTTCCAAAGTGCTGGGATTACAGGTGTGAGTCACCGCGCCCAGGCTGTAATGTGGTTTTATTTGTGCTTATTGGACAGACAGTCCTGAATTTATGATGGTTCAACTTATGATTTTTCCACCTTATAATGATGTGAAAGCAGTACTCATTCAGCAGAAACCCTAATTTGAATACCCATATAGCCATTCTGTTTCACTTTCACTACAGTATTCCATGAGGCATTCAACACTTTATTGTAAAATAAGCTTTGTGTTAGATGATTTTGCCCAACTGTAGGCTAATGTAAGTGTTTTGAACATGTTTAATGTAGGCTAGTCAAGAAATGTGTTTGCTAGCTTAGGTGTATTTTGACTTGCAATAGTTTCATATACACATATTCCAGGCATAAGCCACCATGCCTCACCAAATTTACAATATTTTCCATTTATTATGGGTATGTGTGAGTGTAGCTGCATCCTAAAGCAGTCAATGAGTATTTGTATAATGAAGTCTCAACATTTCGGAAGATCCGCATCACTAAGTGAACCAATATAATTTTTTTTTTAAGATGGAGTTTTGCTCTTGTTGCCCAGACTTGAGTGCAATGGAGCCATCATGACTCACGGCAACCTCTGCCTCCTGGGTTCAAGTGATTCTTCTGCCTTAGCCTCCCGAGTAGCTGGGACTACATGCATGCACCATGACGTCTAGCTAATTTTGTATTAGTAGAGATCGGTTTCTTCATGTTGGTCAAGCTGGTCTCGAACTCCTGACCTCAGGTGATCAGCCCACCTTGGTCTCCCAAAGTGCTAGGATTGCAAGCATGAGCCACCATACCTGGCCAATATTTTCTTTCTTTCTTTCTTTCTTTTTCTTTTTCTTTTCTTTTTTTTTTTTTTTTTTTGGAAACAGGGTCTCGATCTGTCACTCAGACTGGAGTGCAGTGGCACAGTCTTGGCTCACTGCAACCTCTGCCTCCTGGGTTCAAGTGATTCTCCTGACTCAGCCTCCCAAGTAGCTGGGACTACAGACAGGCATCACCACACCTGGCTAAGTTTTGTATTTGTAGTAGAGATGGGGTTTCACCATGTTGGTCAGGCTGGTCTTTACTCCTAACATCAGGTGATCCACCTGCCTCAGCCTCCCAAAGTGCTGGTATTACAGGTGTGAGCCACCATGCCCAGCAATATTTTCTTTATTTTTTTGCGATGGCATCTCACTCTTGTTGCCCAGGCTGGAGTGCAATGGCAGGATCTCAGTTCACTGCAACCTCCACTTTCTGGGTTCAAGCCATTCTCCTGCCTCAGCCTCCCAAGTAGCTGGGTTTACAAGCATGCACCACCACACCCAGCTAATTTATATATATTTAGCAGAGATGGGGTTTCCCCATGTTGGTCAGGCTGGTCTCAAACTCCTGAACTCAGGTGATCCGCCCACCTCGGCCTCCCAAAGTATTGGGATTACATGCATGAGCTACTGTGACTGGCAATATTTTCAAATACTACAAAATCCTGAAAGAGTAAAAGATCTATGCAACATCAGATCACTTTAGGAGGGCAAGCCTGGGCAACATGGCAAAAATCCATCTCTACAAAACATTCAAACATTAGCCAGGTGTGGTAGTGCACACCTATGGTCCCAGCTACTGGTGGAGCTGAAGTGGGAGGATCACTTGAGACTGGGAGGTAAAGGCCGCAGTGAGCTGAGATTGTGCCTCTGCACTCCAGCCTAAGCAACCCTGTCTCAAAAAAAAGAAGTATATATGTATGTATCCATACATATGTGAGGCTAGATTTTCTTCATATAGTTCATCCATTACATTTTGCTGCAGTTTGAACACAAGCAGATATGACAATCCAGTAGTTTTCTATTAGGTCAGGCATTTAAAAGAATTTGCAAAATGTAAAACAGTGACATTCCGTTTACTGAATTTTGTTTTGGAAAAGGTGACTTTTTTTTTACAAAAACAGCTGCTAGGTGACACCCATTTATCATCTAATCCATCCCTCCCTTCCTTCCCTCCTTTTTCCTTTCTTTTCTTTCCCTCCTTCCCTTCTTTCCTCCCTCCCTTCTTTTCTTTTTTCTTTTCTTTTCTCCCTTCTCCTCACCTTTTCTCCTTTCTCCTCTCTCCTCTCTCTGCTTTATCTCCTTTCTCTCTTTTTTTCTCAGAATCTGGCTCCATCACCCAGGTTGGAGTGCAGTGTCACATTCTCGGCTCACTGCAACCTCCATCTGCCGGGTTCAAGAGATTCTCATAGGCCAGGCACAGCGACTCATTCGTGTGATCCTAGCACGTTGGAAGGCTGAGGTGAGTGAATCACCTGGGTCAGGAGTTCGAGACCAGCCTGACCAACATGGTGAAACCTCATCTCTACTGAAAATACAAACATTGGCCAGGCCTGGTGCCACGAGCCTGTAATCCCAGCTACTCGGGAGGCCTGAGGCAAGCGAATCACTTGAACCTGGGAGGCAGAGTTTCCAGTGAGCTGTGATCATGCCACTGCACTCGAGCCTGGGTGACAGAATGAGACTCTGTCTCAAAAAAAGCAACACACACACACACAAAATTAGTCGAGAGTGGTGGCACACTCCTGTAATCCCAGCCACTTGGGAGGCCAAGGCAGGAGAATCACTTGAACCCAAGAGGTGGAAGTTGCAGTGAGCTGAGATCGCACCACTGCATTCCAACCTGGGTGACAGAGCGAGACTGCATCTCAAAAACAAAAATAAACCTTTCTTTTTATAACAACAAATACCATTTTTATTTTAAAAGTAGATTCAGAAAAAAACTATTTGTAACATACTGGCCAGAAAAGCATGAGTTTCTATGATATAGAAATAACTTTTTGGGGGGATCAAGATATAAAAATTACAATGACAATAAAAAATTTAAGAAAAGATTTTTAAAAAGCCAGGTGCGGTGGCTCATGCCTGTAATCCCAGCAATTTGGGAGGCAGAGGCGGGAGGATCATGAGATCAGGAGTTCAAGACTCAGCCTGGCCAATATGATGAAACCCTGTCTCTACTAAAAATACAAAAATTAGCTGGGCATGGTGGCGGGTGCCTGTAATCACAGCTACTTGTGAGGCTGAAGGAGAATGGCTTGCACCAGGGAGGCTGAGACTGTAGTGAACCGAGATCGCACCACTGCACTCCAGTCTAGGTGACAGAGCAAGACTCCATCTCAAAAAAATAAATAAATAAGAGATAAGATAAGAAACAAAAAAGAACTATTTTTTATACTTCTGTACTCCAGCCTGGGCAACAAAGTAAGATCTTGGCTCTAAAAAAAAGAAAGAAAGAAAGAAAGAGGGCCAGGTGCAGTGCCTCACGCCTGTAATATCAACACTTTGGGAGGCTGAGGTGAGCGATCACCTGAGGTCAGGAGTTAGTGATCAGCCTGGCCAACATAGTGAAACCCCATTTCTACTAAAAATACAAAAAAAAAAAAATCAGCTGGGCGTGGTGGCAGGTGCCTGTAATCCCAGCTACTCAGGAGGCTGAGGGAGGAAAATCCCTTTAACCCTGGAGGCAGAGGTTGCAGAGAGCTGAGATCACGCCATTGCACTCCAGCCTAGGCAACAAGAGCAAAACTCGGTCTTTTTTTAAAAAAAAAGAAAGAAGAAAAATGAAAAAAAAAAGAAAAGAAAACGAAAGAAAAAGAAAAAAGAGGCTGGGCGCGGTGGCTCACGCCTGTAATCCCAACACTTTGGGAGGCTGAAGCAGGTGGATCGTGAGGTCAGGAGTTCAAGACCAGGCTGGCCAATATGTTGAAACCCCAACACTACTAAAATACAAGAATTGCCTGGTGTGATGGTGGGCACCTATGATCCCACCTACTCGGGAGGCAGGAGAATTGCTTGAATCTGGGAGGCTGAGGTTGCAGTGAGTTGAGATCACGCCACTACACTCCAGCCTGGGTGACAGAGCAAGACTCTGTCTCAAAAAGAAAGAAGGGAAGGAGGGGAAAACGTGGACTGCAGGGATGACTTGTTTATCATATCTTTTTATTTAAAAAATAAGAAAAGCCACCAAAAAAAAAAAAATAAAAAATAAGAAAAGAAAGAGAAATAGAACTCCTTTTTTTTTTGCCCAAGGCAGAGTCTCACTTTGTCACTCAGGCTGGCGTGCAATGGTGCAGTCTCGGTGCACTGCATCGGAGTCCCAGGTTCAAGCTATTGTCGTGCCTCAGCCTTCCGAGTACTGGGACTACAGGCGCGCGCCATTGCTCCCAGCTAATTTTTGTATTTTTAGTAGACATGGGGTTTCACCATGTTGGCTAGGATAGTCTCAATCTCTTGATATCTTGATCTGCCTGCCTCAGCCTCCCAAAGTGCTGGGATTACAGGCATGAGCCACCGTGCCCGGCAAGAACTTTCAATATGAAAGTCAATGGGGGACATGAGCAGGTGAAGCGGAAAAAAAGGAGTCAATGGTGGGGAGGTGGCTGGACGTGGTGGTTCACGCCTGTAATCCCAGCACTTGGGAGGCTGAGGCAGGCAGATCACCTGAGGTCAGGAGTTTGAGACTAGCCTGGTCAACATGGTGAAACCCCGTCTCTATTAAAAATATAAAAATTAGCTGGATACAGTGGTGGTCGCCTGTAATTCCAGTTACTCGGGAGGCTAAGGCAGGAGAATTTCTTTTTTTTTTTTTTGAGACAGCGTCTCACTCTGTCATCAGGCGCCAGGCTGGAGTGCAGTGACATGATCTCGGCTCACTGCAACCTCCGCCTCCCTGGTTCAAGCAATTCTCCTGCCTCAGCCTCTCAAGTAGCTGGAACTACATGCACGCGCCACCAAGCCCAGCTAATTTTTTGTATTTTTTAGTAAAGACGGGGTTTCACCATGTTGGCCTGGATGGTCTCGAACTCTTGACCTCGTGATCCACCCGCCTCAGCTTCCCAAAATACTGGGATTGCAGGTGTGAGCCACGGCGCCTGGCCAGGCAGGAGAATTTCTTGAGCCCGGGAGGCAGAGGTTGCAGTGTGCTGAGATCATGCCATTGCACTCCAGCCTGGGCGACAGAGAAAGACTGTGTTTAAAACAAACAAAAAACAAACAAACAAACAAAAACTGGCTGGACGCAGTGGCTCCTGCCTGTAATCCCAGCACTTTGTGAAGCCGAGGCAGGCGGATCTCGAGGTCAAGAAAGCAAGACTATCCTGGCCAACATGGCAAAACCTCGTCTCTACTAACAATACAAAAATTAACTGGGCTGGGTGGTACGTGCCTGTAGTCCCAGTTACTTGGGAGGCTGAGGCAGGAGAATTGCTTGAACCCAGGGGGCAGAGGTTTCGGCCATTACACTCCAGCCTGGGCAATAATAGTGAAACTCCATCTTAAAAAAAAAAAAGAAAAAAAAAAAAAAAACAAGGCTGGGCGCAGTGGCTCACGCCTGTAATCCCAGCACTTTGGGAAGCTGAGGTGGGTGGACCACTTGAGGTCAGGAGTTCGAGACCAGCCTGGCCAAGATGGTGAAACCCCATCTCTACTAAAAATACAAAAATTAGCTAGCTGTGGTGGCACATGCCTGTAATCACAGCTACTCAGGAAGCTGAGGCAGGAGAATTGCGTGAACCCAGGAAGTGGAGGTTTCAGTGAGCCAAGATCGTGCCACTGAACTCCAGCCTGGGTGACAAAGCAAGACTCCATCTCAAAACAAAAACAAAAAAAATAGCCATGCATGGTGGCAGGTGCTGTAATCCCAGCTACTTGGGAGGCTGAGGCAAGAGAGCTGTTTGAACCCGGGAGGCGGAGGTTGCGGTGAGCCGAGATCCTGCCATTGCACTTCAGTCTGGGCAACAAGAGTAAAACTCCGTCTCAAAACAAAACAAAAAACCTAAAGAAATATTTGGGATTGGATCAAAACATTCCATTAGTGCTAATAAAATAGGCCTCATATTGAATTACTTCAGTTTAGTACTATATGAGAATAATGTTTGATTGTATTTCACATATCTGTACAAATAATCTGCAAATATACAAATGATTTACAAATAGATTTTCAACATCATTTCTTGTTTTTTTGAGATAGAGTCTCGCTTTGTTGCCTAGGCTGAAGTGCAGTGGTATGATCTGGGCTGACTACAACTTCCACCTTCTGGGTTCAAGTGATTCTCCTGCCTCAGCCTCTGTGGTAGCTGGGATTACAGGCATGAGCCACCACACCAGGCTAATTTTTGTATTTTTAGTAGAGATGGAGTTTCACCATGTTTGCCAAGCTAATCTTGAACTCCTGACCTTATGATCTGCCTGCATTAGCCTCCCAAAGTGTTGAGATGGTATGCGTGAGGTATGCGTGAGCCACTGTACTCAGCCCATAATGTTGTCAATAAAGATTTGTGGGTTTTTTTTTTGTTTTTTTTGAGACAGAGTCTCACTCTGTTTCCTAGGCTGGAGTGTAGTGACTCAATCCTAGCTCACTGCAACCTCCACATCCTGGTTCAAGTGATTCTCCTGACCTCAAGTGATTTGGCTGTCTTGGCCTCCCAAAGTGCTGGGATTATAGACGAGAGCCACCATGCCTAGCCTATTAAAGATTAATAAGTGATAATATTTTCTTAATCCATTTTGTGCTGCTGTAACATAATAACTGAAACTGGGTAAATTTTATATATTTTTTGAGACAGAGTCTTGCTCTGTCATCCAGGCTGGAGTGCAGTGGTGTGATCTTGGCTCATTGCAACCTCCGCTTCCCGGGTTCAAGTGATTTTCCTGCCTCAGCCTCCTGAGTAGCTGGGATTATAGGCACGAACCACCACACCCCAATAATTTTTGTATTTTTAGTAGAGATGGGGTTTCACCATGTTGGTCAGGCTGGTCTCGAACACCTAACTTCATGGTCCACCCACCCAGCCTCTCACAGTGCTGAGATTACAGGCGTGAGGTACCATGCCCAGCCAGACTGGGTAGTTAATAAAAAGCAGAAATCTAGTTCTCAGATTTCTTAAGACTAAGAAGTCCAAGATCAAGGCACTGACATTTAATGTCTAGTGAAGGCTGCATCCTCTGGAAAGGAGGTACATTCTGTCTTCACATGGCAGAAGGCAGAAAGGTAAGAGAGGATCAACTTTGCTGTCAAGCCCCTTTATAAGGGAACCTAATCCTATTAATGAGGAAGGAACCCTCCTGCCCCATTTTTTTAAAATTATACTTTAGCTTCTGGGGTACATGTGCAGATCATGCAGGGTTGTTGCTTAGGTACATACATGGCAAGGTGGTTTGCTGCTTCCATTCCCCCCATCATCTACATCTGGCATTTCTCCCCACGTTATCCCTCCCCACCCTCCGCACCCCCCGATGTCCCTCCCCTAGGCCCCCTGCAACTGACCCCAGTGTGTGATTATCCCCTCCCTGTGTCCACGTGTTCTCATTGTTCAGCACCCACATATAAGTGAGAACATGCAGTGTTTTTCTGTTCTTTTGTCAGTTTTCTGAGAATGATGGTTTCCAGATTCATCCATGTCCCTACAAAGAACACGAACTCATCAGTTTTTATGGCTGCGTAGTATTCCATGTGTATATGTGCCACATTTTCTTTGTCCAGTCTATCATTGATGGGCATTTGGGTTGGTTCCAGGTCTTTGCTATTGTAAACAGTGCAGAAATGAACATTCATGTGCATGTGTCTTTATAATAGAACAATTTATAATCCTTTAGGTATATACCCAGTAATGGGATTGCTGGGTCAAATGGAATTTCTATTTCTAGATCCTTGAGGAGTTGCCACACTGTTTTCCACAATGGTTGAAATAATTTACACTCCCACCAATAGTGTAAAAGTGTTCCTATTTCTCCACATCCTCTCCAGCATCTGTTGTCTCCAGATTTTTTAATGATCGCCATTCTAACTGGCATGAGATGGTATCTCAATGTAGTTTTGATTTGCATTTCTCTAATGACCAGTGATGATGAGTACTTTTTTATGTTTGTAGGCCTCATATACGTCTTCTTTTGAAAAGTATCTGTTCATATCCTTCACCCTTTTAGTTGAATGGGTTTGTTTTAGTTCTTGTAAATCTGTTTTAGATTCTAGATATTAGCCCTTTGTCAGATGGGTAGATAGCAAAAATTTTTTCCCATTCTGTTGGTTGCCAGTCGTCTCTAATGATTGTTTCTTTTGCTGTACAGAAACTCTGAAGTTTAATTAGATCCCATTTGTCTATTTTGGCTTTTGTTGCCATTGTTTTTGGTGTTTTAGTCATGAAGTCCTTGCCTATGCCTATGTCCTGAATGGTTTTGCCTAGGTTCTCTTCTAAGGTTTTTATGGTGTTAGGTCTTATGTTTAAGTCTTTAATCCATCTGGAGTTAATTTTAGTGTAAGGTGTCAGGAAGGGATCCAGTTTATGCTTTCTGCACATGGCTAGCCAGTTTTCCGAACCCCATTTATTAAACAGGGAATCCTTTCCCCATTGGTTGTTTTTGTCAGGTTTGTCAAAGATCAGATGGTTGCAGATGTGTGGTGTTGCTTCCGAGGCCTCCATTCTTTTCAACTGGTCTATGTCTCTGTTTTGGTACCAGTATCATACTGTTTTGATTACTGTAGCCTTGTAGTATAGTTTGGAGTCAGGCAGTGTGATGTCTCCAGCTTTGTTCTTTTTCTTTGGATTGTCTTGGCTATGCGGGCTCTTTTTTGGTTCCATATGAAGTTTAAAGTCGTTTTTTTTACAGTTCTGTGAAGGCCATTGGCAGCTTGATGGGGATAGCATTGAATCTGTAAATTACTTTGGGCAGTATGGCCATTTTCATGATATTGATTCTTTCTAACCATGAGCATGGAATGTTTTCTCCTCTGTTTGTGTCCTCTCTTATTTCCTTGAACAGTGGTTTGTAGTTCTCCTTGAGGAGGTCCTTTACATCCTTTGTTAGTTGTATTCCTAGGTATTTTATTCTCATTGTAGCAATTGTGAATGGGAGTGATTTGTCTGTCTGTTATTGGTATATAGGAATGCTTGTGATTTCTGCACTTTGATTTTGTATCCTGAGACTTTGCTGAAGTTGCTTATCAGTTTTGGGAAATTTTGGGCTGAGACGATGGGGTCTTCTAAATATATAATTATGTCTTCAGCAAATATAGAAAATTTGACTTCCTCCTTTCCTAATTGAATATCCTTTACTTCTTTTTCTTGCCTGATTGCTCTGGCTAGAACTTCCAATACTATATTGAATAGGAATAGTGAGAGAGAGCATCCTTGTCTAGTGCCAGATTTCAAAGGAAATGCTTCCAGTTTTTGCCCGTTCAGTATGACATTGACTGTGGGTTTGTTGTAAATAGCTTTTATTATTTTGTGATATATTCCATCGATACCTAGTTTATTGAGGGTTTTTAGCATATAGGGCTGGCTGTTGAATTTTGTCAAAGGCCTTCTCTGCATCTATTGAGACAATCATGTGGTTTTTGCCTTTGATTTTGTTTATGTGATGGATTATGTTTATAGATTTGCGTAGTTTTTTTTTTTGATCCCCACCCCCACTCCCTCAGATTTGCATGTTAAACCAGCCTTCAACCTGGGATGAATTCAACCTGGGATGAAGCCTACTTGATCATGATGATAAGCTTTTTGATGTGCTGTTGCATTCAGTTTGTCAATATTTTATTGAAGATTTTTGCATCAATGTTCATCATGGATATTGGCCTGAAGTTTTCTTTTTTAGTTGAGTCTCTGCCAAGTTTTGGTATCAGGATGATGTTGGTTTCATAAAATGAGTTAGGGAGGATTCCTTCTTTTTGTATTGTTTGGAATAGTTTCAGAAGGAATGGTACCAGCTCCTCTTTGTACGTCTGGTAGAATTCGGCTGTAAACCCATCTGGACCTGGACTTTTTGGTGGGTAGGCTCTTAATTGCTGCCTCAGCTTCAATGCTTGTTATTGGTCTATTCTGGGTTTCGACTTCTTCCTGGTTTAGTCTTGGGAGGGTGCAAGTGTACAGGAATTTATCGATTTCTTCCAGATTTACTGGTTTGTGTGCATAGAGTTGCTTGTAGTAATCTCTGATGGTAGTTTGTATTTCTGTGGAATTGGTGGTGATATCTCCTTTATCGTTTTTTATTGCATCTATTTGATTCTTCTCTCTTTTCTTTTTTATTTAGTCTGGATAGCAGTCTATTTTGTTGATCTTTTCAAAAACCAGCTCCTGGATTTACTGATTTTTTGAAGGGTTTTTTGTGTCTCTATCTCCTTCAGTTCTGCTCTGATCTTAGTCGTTTCTTGGCTTCTGCTAGGTTTTGAGATTTTTGTATCTTGCCCCTCTAGCTCTTTCAGTTTTTTTTTTTTTTCTTTTT